>MU263103.1:0-49360 GCA_020310875.1 Ceratopteris richardii | reverse complement strand
AACTATTCTTAGGAAGAGTAGATACACCTCCTAGGACACCTTCTCGAGGGGGGTTCTCCTTAGGGAAGTATATGTTGTAACATGCTTGTGCAGAGAGGCACTTCACAAACACCCAACTCCTCAAGAGGATATAGTATGAATAGAGATAAAAAAGCTCAAGAAGAATAGTACAACTTACCAAAGCATAAATTAAATCACATAAAGAATAGGAAATATATTTCAGCAGATAACAAGACACACAACCTGAATAACCATAATTATTTAACCTATTTCCACTTGCCCATCCTCGAGGTTACTTGCTCAATCACTCTTGCTAGTAGGGATCCCTTTCTACTAGTACCACAAATTATTAGTAATCAACCAATGAATTAGACTCCAAGGGTTTGATGGTTGTCAACATACTCATAGAACAACATATAGCTTCAGATAACATAATACACAAAGATCAAAACCATTTAGGGAGCAATCAACACAATGTAAAATTAGGCCAATGTGCGACAGAAACAATGTAAGAAAATTAAAACATATAAGTGCCAACCCGTAGCAAGGATTGATCGATACACTATATGAGTTGGATAAAGACTAGCCAAAAACTCCAAAAAAAATACACAACAAGGCAACCTGCACACACTAGGTACATAGCCCAAATGAAGAGATACAACAGAGAGATAAATTACTACCATAGAGTACCAAATCCTATTCCCAATGAGCGTCCATCAATTGCTTACATAGATACGAAGAGGCCATTTGAATGGCTCTGCATGACCGCAGATGACCCATGGAGGAGGGAAAAAGATCCCCTTGAGAAGGATTGTAGACCATGAAATGCTTTGATAGGTAGCCTGACACGAAGTAGCGACCTACAAAGGGAAGTTACTCAGGTGGTCCACCACCCTTGTAGAGTAACCTCTTTCGAACTTGCCCCCCACTAGTTGGACTTTTAAATTTGTCTAACTTGGAAACTTGAACTCCTACTATGGCGTTGTTTTCCTTCTTCGTGCCCTAAGTGAGGTTTGGCGAGGGCGATTGAAGAGGTAGATGTGGATAGACCAACTTGGGAAGTAGGCTGGAGTACGATATTTGGTTGCCAATTTGGAGGAGGCGAATGTAGGAGGAGATTGTGTTGCCCATTTTTGAGGAGGTAAGTGGGGGAGGAGATTAGGTTGCCTAGTAGTTGAGGTAACCAACATGGAGGGGCAACCAAACTTGGAGTTGTGGAGTTACAAGGTTCGCCAATTCTTGTGTAGGGCATCTAGGTGTGACCACATAACCTGATGGTATCTTCTCACAGGGCATGTGCAGATGCAACCTGGGGCAATCATTCATGGTCGAGGGTATCATGGCTAGGGGTGACTCACACACTTGGATCAACCAATGCCTTTGCATATGGCAAGGGTGATCTCACTTCTAGCACCTCCATAGTGCTACAAATCTATAGTCACTTAAGCTAAGTTCAAATCTATAATGCATATTCTCTTTCTCACATAATCATAGTGGATTGTTTGAACATGGAGCACTTGGTTCTCCAAAATTTCTTTTCTGATATGATTATCAACAAATAAGGTGGTGACAGATTGAGTGACGAATGCGACACATATATGAAAGTGTAGTTGTGAAAGTTGCTCAATATATAATCTCACAAATAGAAGTGGCCAAAGTAGGATGCTTTATACTTGAACATTATATGCATGAGCTACCTAGCATAAAACAACAACCACTCAATACACATGAGTGCCATAGGAGTGATGCAATCTTAGTCTAAGAAAGCATCCCAATATCATGATACCCACCCAAAGACACCACACAAATTTCAAATTATGTGCTTAATAATTATAAGTGGCTATGTTAGCTTATTTGTGAGAAAAGAGTTTGAATCTCAAGCCCTATTTGACATGGATAAAAAAGGCACCCTATTATTGTTGAGGGAGGAAAACATCCAACACCTTCAACATCATCAAGAGTAATTGTGAACCTCACTCCTAAAGATGAGGACAAGATCAATTCATGTAATATTGTGAAGAGTTCATTGTGAACCTCATTTCTAAAAATAGCAATGGGCTAAAAATTCCTCAAAACATTTGGATAAGGTGCTAATATACCATCTTGGCATGAAAAAAACTGATAATTAACTACCTAAGTGTGGATTTAGAGCCCCCCAATCAGACACTTCAAAGGAGGTATGCAAATAAGCCTTAAATTCAACAATGCTTGTCTTATTAGAAAAGATGAGCAACATATCATAAACCAAAACACGTGAACAACAAACAGGGTTCTAAGATAGCTTAGTGTAGAAGCAAAAAAGTAAACGATTGAACGTGTGGAATAAAGAAGCTAAATAGCAAAACCTAAGGGAAGGAAAATAGAGATTGTGGATGGAGAATAATCATAGAAGGAACAAAATATAGAATCAATGGCACATGCACATGATAGGGTGATGCAAATAGCAAACATATCTAATGGTGATATAAGCATAATTTTGATTCATTTAGAAAATTGATATCATTGATCCTTCTAATGCATGGAACTAAAAGACCCAAGGTCAAAGAATATGATTGATCCCTAATAGAGAATCCAATGAAAATTAAAGCTTTATCCTTGTGTCCCAAGTTAAAATTAAAGAATAACATTAAATTACCAACTCAAAACTTTGGAGCCTCAAGAAATGAGATTGAACATCATTTAGTGATATAAAACTATGGCAATTATACTACACAAAAGTCTCCCAAAAACTATAAAAATGCATGTCCTTATGTGGGAATCTAACAAATTGCTCATAGAAATTTCTCCAATGAGGAAGTTGGTTTGAGGAAGTTGGTTTTTTCTAATTAGTATTATTTTATTATTTATTCAATCTTGCAGAAACGTTTTTCTTATTGAACTATGGGTATTATATTATTATTTTGGCCACCATGATGCACAAATAGAAACAATATTTTAATAGAGAAACGAGTCTCCCATTCACATCTCCACATAAATGTACTCGAAAACACACTCTTAACTCGTTTTCATAAGAAAAGACTATCCGTTTTTTTCCCCTCCATTCAACTTTTTTCCATGAGAAAATTTACTCTTGAGGAAGTGCACCATTTTGAAGCTTCTGCAAGCTACATGGTCACTCAAATATTCAACACTTTCTTGATATCCTTGATGTTAAAAGATGGAAACCACTAAGGACTCTCTTGCTAACAAGAGAGTTTGCTATCTCCACATTGATGTTCATAATGACTATGCACCATTCCAAAAGAGATAAGAAAAGGTTAAGCTTCTATTGTTTCAATGTGTGTCTCTTATCAATTGGTTTGAATGGTATAAGATCTTTTAAAGGCACTCATAGATAGTAGATTAAGTGATTTATATTACACAAGTGCCCTATGGCTGTATGGCTATACCAAACACCTAGATAAAGTAGAATGCACGAATCCATCTTGTGAGAATGGTAGTCACGAGTAATGAAAATCTATCAATACATCATTGTTAGTTTATACCAGTATATTTCATCTACACAATGATATCTTTAGACATTTATCCAAATAAGTCGAACATTAGTACTAATTAATATAGTTTAGTGAAAATTTGTCAATTTTCACCTGGCTACTTTTAGTCAAATTTGCAAAAGTAAATTTTTGATAGTTATCAATTTATAGTTGTTTGACATCCTTTAATTGGGTGTCTAGGAATTTTTATCTTGTGGGCATAGAATTTTTTTTTATCAAGGATTGTAGTGATATGTGGTTGAGGGACATTGGTCTAATCGATAAGTTCAACTTCAAGAAATTTGTGGCAATAGAACATGTTGTTTAGAGATGCAGAAATAATAAATAGGTGAACAACAAACATGGTTCTAAGATAGCTTAGTGTAGAAGCAAAAACGTAAACGATTGAAGGTGTGGAAAAAAGAAGCTAAATAGGAGAACCTAAGGGAAGGAAAATAGAGATTCTGGATGGAGAATAATCATAGAAAGAACAAAATTATAGAATCAGTGGCACATGCACATGATAGGGTGATGCGAATAGCAAACATATCTAATGATGATATAAGCATAATTTTGATTCGTTTAGAAAATTGAGATCATTGATCCTTCTAATGCATGGAACCAAAAGACCCAAGGTCAAAGAATATGGTTGATCCCTTATAGAGTATCCAATGCAAATTAAAGCTTTATCCTTGTGTTCCAAGTTAAAATTAAAGAATAACACTAAACTACCAACTCAAAACTTTGGAGCCTCCAGAAATGAGATTGAACATCATTAAGTGATATAAAACTATGGCAGAAATCGCTTTTTCAAGTGCCAAAGTTGTGAAAATTGTCATTGGACGAATTTCTATGAGGAATTTTTGTTAGATTGAAACATTAAGACATGCATTTTTTATATTTTTTGGAAGACTTTTGCATAGTATAATTCCAAGAGAAAATATTATCTTATTCGTTCATGTGTTTGAGGAAGTTGGTTTTTTCTAATTAGTATTATTTTATTAATTTACTATTTTATTATTTTATTATTTATTCCTTCATGTCAAATGATGGAAACCACTAAGGACTCTCTTGCTAACAAGAGAGTTTGTTATCTCCACATTGATCTTCATAATGACTATGCACCATTGCAAAAGAGATAAGAAAAGGTTAAGCCTCAATTATTAACATGGACATCATTAGGGAATAGAGCTTTTGACACAATCTTCCATGGTGTGATGGGTGAATCTATTCACCTTGGCCAATGACACTCCAAAGAGAATAAGTATCCTTTATCGTAAGGATCAAGGATCATAGAGTCTTCTATATTGCAAGTGAGAATACTGGATACATGATTCACATAATTGAAATGGATGATCTACCTTCCTTGGTAGTAATAGAAAACCACCTTATTTGTTTGTGTTGGGATTGAATTTTTTCTTAGAATGAATAAAAACTGTTTGAAGAAAGTTAATTGCTATATTTAATCATATGGTGATATTAGAAGTGTAAGATAGATATGTTTGATGATTCTAAACATTTAAGGTAATTTGAGACTCAAAAAGTTTACCATGGCTGTGCTCCATGTATCTCTATGTCTTATGAAGAAGTTACCATTTTCTATGTACAACAACAAGGAACTAAAAGATGCACCATATGTTCACATTTAAGATAGCACCTAACTTTAGCAAACCTATATGTTTGATCACCTTGGTTTATTGAGAGCAAGAGTGGCGTAGATAGAGGCTTGGATTCTAACTTCATTTCTTCTACATACATTGAAATTCCTGTTTTGAGGAAGAATTGGGAGTCCTCAAGCTTGATACCAGATTGCTCCTCCACCATTTGGAGATTCTTTTCTCACATATAGCTATGAGAAATATTGGCAAGGGCCTGATCTACTCTAAAATGAGAAAGCTTCCAAGTATCATTCCTGATCACAATCTATTCCCTTGATTTTAATGTTGGAAAGATCCATACTATATTATTAACTAAAACCATTTTATCATCTTCATTAATATGGCACATACTGATGTTGAACTCTAGAAAGATGCATTTTGTGACAAGTTCCTCCTCTTTCATTTCCACATTCAATGCCTCTCCAACTTCAAAGATCATCCCTAGTGAGTCCATTGGTCGACATGACACTTCCTTGCCTTCTATTGGATATAAATCCATCTTTTTAAAAGAGTGCTAATCCTTGAGGTTTTTCTCCTCCTCATCTTTGTTCTCAATGGAATATAAATCATATTTCATAAAGGGGCCAAAACCTATTGGTTTTACTTGTCATTTGTTGTGAATCTTGGAGACGGTCTTAAAGCACTCATCAAATATGTTGTATATATGGTACATTAGACTTTGCTTAGTTGCACCTCTTGTGATTCATCAGAGGTAAAACATTGGTTCCTTGTGATCAAGATCTCCATCTTTATGCACTTTTGTTTAATATTCTTTATAGAGGTTTCCAATCATAGCACTCTAATTCATCATTATGTCTTCAAACAATAGTTTTGGATTAAATGTTGTGTAGCAGATGTGGAACTCTTTTTCCAATCCTTGATAGCTTAGGGAGTTTTAGAGATTTGTGTTTAGATCATCATCCACCAATGTTGGTATGGATGACTCCCAAAACAACATAGAGTTGTTGGTTAACATTACAATTTCCTTGGTTGTGGTTACTACACCAACGTGTGTCTACTACAACTTGTGACTCTTAAGAGGAAATCTCCTTATCCTCCCTTGGGGCAAAAGAACTATACATGAATGATGATACACAACAGTGCCTTCTCCTGGGAACACTTCACCCCTCCAAAGCATAGAAAGAAGTTTTTCATCCCACATACAAAGAAAAAACAGAAGATCCCATGATGTTCTGAGAAGCGATAAATCATTTGCAATGGATGCTAGAAGCGTAGACCTATCAATGTCTTGCACATCATGGGGATGTTAGGCAACATTAAAAGCATAGACCAGACATTGCATTTCTAGCGGGAGTTGTGAGCAGATATATGTCTAATCCTAGAAAGAAACATTAGGAATCGATGAAGATGAATTTGAGATATTTGAGTGGCACAAAGGACAAGTGTCTATGCTTAGGTAGAGGGAACACATCCTTTATTGGTTACAAAGATTCTGACTATGCTGGTTCTGTAGACAATCATGAGTCTACATCAGGGTATGTTTTTCATTTTGTTGGAGGTGCTATCTCTTGGAGATCTCGTCTTCAAGAATGTACAACAATTGTTTCCACCACAGAAGCAGAGTATGTTGCAGCAAGTGAGGCTTGTAAGGAAGCATTGTGGCTTTTTGGTTCTCTTTGTGATATGAGTTTACCTCAACATGTACCTCCTTGGCTTAGTGACAATCAGAGTGCCATTGCTTTGGCTAAGAACAAGGTCTATCATGCGAAACCAAGCACATTGAGGTGAGGTTTCACTTCATTAGAGATTGCTCAGCCACTGAGCGCATTATGCTTGAGAAGGTTCACACTCGAGATAATGCTACAGATGCTTTGACTAAAGCTCTACCACAGGATAGCGTTTGATGATGATGTCACTTGATGGGGATTACTTCATTCATGATCTTACACAGTCACTTGTATAGTCTGTAACATGCCCATGTGGTGTGAGGTATAGTTTGTATACTTATACTAAGGTATTCTTTATCATTCTTTATTTTTCTCTCATAGTTACTTTGACCATATTGGCCTCTCGTGGGAGATTGTTACTGTTAGTGTCCATGTGAAAGGCCAAATGGCCATCGGACACTTCTTTGTATATGTTCTTTAATAAAACATATAGTGGCCTGGTCAGCTAGAGACTCAAAGTTTGACAACATTTGTAAAACCTAAGAAGTCTCTCTTCCTGCTCCATGTGTACTGTGTTTTTCTGCGTATTCTGCAACCTCTATGCGGAGTACCATGTGTGGCCCTAGGGGCTTGGTTTTCTACTCCGAGGATATTGTCGTGGAGCTGTGGAGAAGGAGAGCACACTGTGGTGCATCTCCATTGAATTGCTTCAAACACCTCAATGATTAAGCCCTATAAGGAATTTGTAGAATAAAGGCATTCTGAATCATAATAGATGGCATGCTCAGTTCATATACCATGATCATAGTAGACATCTTTAGGATACGTACACGCTATAATTTTTATATCCAACTTCATTATCGCTTTTGTTTGGAATAAGGGAAAATCTTCTTTTCAATGGACTTCTACTCTTCTCCAAGCGGGTTCCTCTTCTTCTCCTTCATGTGTGAGTCTTCTTTGAGTAGAATCTTCCCCTGCTCAATGTGAAATACTCCTCTTCTCAAAGATGCGGAACTCCTCTTGCCGTTGGTTTGCTCCTCCTCTTGAAGATGAGTGTATTCCTCTTCTCAAAATATCTCCTCCCTCTTAGATGCAAAAATCTTTTTCTTCAGTGTATTTCTCCTCCTCTCATCGTCCACTCCTTCCCCTCCTTACCTACACTTGATCTCCTCTACACTTCCCATCTAATCATAAATCTCAATGGTGAGTTCCCATCTTTGTTGCCCTCTTTCCAAGTATGATTATTTGTAGTCCTCTCCGGGATGGAGAGGCTATTGCGGTGGGCAACCCTATGCTCTTTAGATGAAAGGTTTTGGAGAAAAAAAATGTAATTTTGTGTCCTTTGATGGGAATCGTCTGTTAGTGCCAATGGATTTTTCTAAATAAAAACCTTTACGATAGATTACAAGGATAATTAACGAATGGTTGAGAACTTTTATATGGGCGAATGTTTTAAATAAAGTAAATGTTTGACATATCTAATCAACTGCGAACTACAAAGGGGAGTAACAATTCCAATGTTAGTGCAACTATCGATGATGTTGTGAACGGAGTGAATTGTACATAATTCAATTCACATTAAAGAATCAATTCAAGTAGTAATATCTCCGAGAGATTATTTTTTCTAAAGAGAATCATCTGTCAAAAAATCTTACGGACATTAGTCCAGGCTTACATGTTTCCAGGAATGGGAACAATCTATCTATCAGCTCCGGACGAAAGGGTACTCAAATACATTGCTCTCTCTTGCGTTCATGCTAACTCCTTGGAGAGGTCAATTATGAAGCTTTCAGTAAAATGTACAGAATATATTTAATCAGCAGGGCAGCAGAAGTATTTGAGCGCCCGATTTCTCCAGTGCTTAGGCTAACCTCAAGGGAGAATGACGCTTCGTGAGGACTCTAGAGCTCTTCTTGTGCGTCAGCCTTCAGGTCCTTCCTCGCGAGAAATTCACTGACTTGGAAGCCTTTCCTTTCTCAACATCACTTAATTGTGACGTTTGTGCTTCCATGCTCTCTTTCGGTTTCGTGCATGCCTTTCACGTTCATGTATTCATTCATCAGTGCTTGATAGTCTCGGGCTTTAGAAATTCTATACATTCTCTGCATATGTGTTGACGAATGCATGTGTGTTGGGCGGCTGATTTCTCGATTGCTTAGGCTAACCTCAAGGTAGAATGGAGCTTTTGGAGAACTCTAGAGCTTTTCGCATTGAATTCCTGACAGGTTCTTATGCCTCAGCGTTCAGGTCCTTCCTCTCATGCTCTCTTTCGGGTTCCCGCATGCCCATAACGTTCACGGATTCATACATCAGTGAAGTTTTATATATTCTGGTTGTGAACAGTTGTAGAACCCGTTAGCTCTGCCGGGATCATTCTCTTTGATTGATGAATGCATGTGTTGGGCTCCAAATAAAGGACATAAATGTAGACGATCCGCAATCTTGTTGGATACAGATGTTGTAGGACACAGAGAAATTTCCCTCACTCATGCCTTTAATCGAGAACCTCGGTTTTTGGAGGACCTGTCGTTTCAGCCTCTGAAAGCTTTAAGCCGCTGATTTCCTGACATCTGAACTTGGACCCTGCCTTTCCGTTGTTTTACAAGAAGTATATTGGTATGCTTCAAACATGTTGGGGGCGAAACTCACATTACTACACTTCCGCAGTTTCCTTGATTGTAATCATACGGGGAATCCATGGTCGCTGCCTGAAAAACGGTTGAGGAGAGCAATTCTCCGCATCAGTGACCAACGAATGCGGTTCTGTGGTATGGTTATCGAGCCCAGTTTTTTCTTCACCATCGCTACATGAACCCTTGTGATCTTTGTCAGAACAGTGTATCTCCTCCGTGAATGGTGTCACCTTCGAGATCCCTGACGGTTGAAATGGTCTCGCGATCTTCTTTGATAAGAACTTAATCAGGCGACCCCTTCCACGGAAGAACAGCTTATGTCTCCTATCATTGTTCAGGAGATCGCAGAAAGATGCTTTCTCTTCTTCAGAGAGGCGCGTGTGTACGCGGGAGATTGGGAGTATCACGTAGACGGAGTTCCGTTGACGCATCGAGACTTCGGCATCCGCAGACAAGGGCGTTGCACGAGCCTTGCTCTCTGATCCTCTCTGTGACTCGAAGATGTTCTCTAAAGGAAAGGATGAAAGAAAATGACCTACAGAGCACTCCAACAGAATCTCAGCAACCTTCATTCCTGCAGATCCTTCAGGCACTTCTAACTGGAGTAGCTTGGGTATCCTAGTTGCCATGATCAGTGTGAGCACATGCGGCGGTTTAGCTAAACTCCGAGTCACTATAGCCATATTCACAGACTTGCGTATGGGCTTAACAAGGAAAGGAAGATGATAAATCAATGCGCGATGTGCAGATGCATGTATGTAATTGAATCTGTTTATATAGAACCCGTGCAGCCAAAGGTTGTTTTACTTCAAATCGTTAATACAGACGACATAGAAAATCGTCATGGCAGTCAAGAGGGGCCTCCATGTTCCAACTCGATCGACGACAGAGTTGGTTGAGTACAGTGAAACGACATTATCAGCACTCAGACAGAGACTATACACAACACTGACACATGACCTCCACACTCACATAAATAATGTGCGACCCTCCAAAGCATAGTAGTCCACACAAATCGTTTTGCATGGCTGTAGCGCGTGCTCTATGACTTCACACCTGTCGTGAACAGAGCGTATGTCACTATGGATAATGGAATGAAGACAACTCTTTTACTGAGAGCAAGTAGTCTTTGAATGTGAATTCGACTTTTTGCCCATTTGCGACCGCGGTTGGATTATGAGACAAGTAATTTTTGGATGTGAATTCGACCATTTGGCCATTTGCGACCGCGGTTGGATTATAAGACAATAACGTCTGCTTCGTGTGGACACAATGCAGCACATAAGACGATAACGTCTGCTTCATATGGAAACAACATCAACATCTTTGGTTCATGAACAGTTTGGTTCATGAACAGTTAGTTATGCATGTACGTATCGTCTAGTCCAGCTCATATCTTTGCGTAACTGTCGATGAATAGACAATTACGTATTGAAGAAGATGGACAATTAACTTTACCAGTGCGTGGACCTGCCGTCAATGTTGTCTGCCCAGCACTTCTCTTTTTCCTCCAACATGCATTAATAACATGCGGCCTTGTAAACGAGAGTGAATTACGGACAACGGTCTCTTATATAAACTAAGGAGTTAGACATTGTAATAGCTGAGGCAGGGTCACATCTGAAACGTTTTCCTGAGATTATGAGATCTAATAAATGGGTGCAGAAAATAGAGCAACCCAAAGTTCCAAGAAAATAGAGCAGCCCAAAGGAAAGAAACTATTTTTCTGATTATTTTATTGATGGATATCAAACATACAAATGTTACTAAAGTAATTCAACATTAGGGTGAAAAACGGCCAAAAAGGGTCGTGTAAGGATTTCAATTAATTATGCTTAATCTAGATTAAAGTTGTCAAATCAGTCTAAGAAATTTCATTTACGTGCATTTAGAACGTAGCTTATGCAAATTATGCAAATTTTGAAGAGAGAGAAACTCGTGTGATAATCAAGAAAAGTTTGTGTGATATCTTACGCCTCAAAGTTTGTGTTCATCGAGCTACTTTCCATAGCAGACCTGTTTTTCTCTTTCATGTCATTTTAGACACTTTCATGTCACTCTTGAGAGCAGACCATGGAGAATCTCAACCCAAACACTCTAAGTGAGCTTTCAACCAGCCAAAAATCATTATGATAAGTTTCATATCAAGATAATGATGAGTATGCAACGACAATAAAGGTATTCCGAAGGGCTCTTCAACCTTCTGAAGTGGATGGATTGCGAAAAGAAGGCAAAAAACATATTGACATATGGGCAGATGGATCTGGTTATCCTATTGATCCACAAACTGGAAGGTATCCCACTTTTCATAATCTTCATGATGTAATTAGATTTGTAGGAGATGGTGAGGATGGTTTACGAGGTTATCATTCAAGGCTCTGGGATATTTCAAAGAATTATGTACAATACATAAAATATTTACAAAACACACTACATCAAAGGGATTTGCATTAAAAAATGTGAATCTCTACTTTCACGAGACCAGAACATCATGGATCAATATCACAAAATGAGAAAGATTACATTCCAAAGGAAGCCTTTATATTTGCAATGTCTTTTATTTCTTTGATAAATAAAGATGTCTATGTATGTACATTTCATGATGTAATAAGCTTTGAAAAGAAATATGTCTATGTATGTACATCTTTTTTGAGTCTTCTGAGTGACCTTGAATCTGGCAAATCTGCCTTCAAAGAGCTTTTTGATTGATTCTTGAGAAGACAATTAAAAAAGAGCTCATGTAAAATATTATCATTAGATAAATAGGACTTTTATGAGAGAAAAAAAGATCATGGATCAAATATGTCACTCGTGTGCATCACATATAATAATACATGCAACCTTGTAAATAATAATATCGAACTCTATATAGCTCAAAAATCACAGTGAACACATAAACGTGAAAATGAAACGTGAAAATAAAGGCTGTCTGAAGTTGGTCTGGTAAAAGGAGATTTTTTCTTTTTTAAAAGGAAGTTCGGTGTGCGGTCGAATCTCCCTGGATTATGCTTGAATTGAATGAAAGGTATAGGTGAAGGCAGGCATAGCACCAGGCATTCAAGTTGAGAAAAAATTAGAAGATTTTTATTCCCAATAAGTAAACATGAGTTTCCAGGCATTTAAGTCGAGAATGAATTAAAAGTTTTTTATTTCCAGAAAATAATCATGGTTTCTTACACTGATTTATATTGATGAAGTCAAGTTATCACCAAAGAACTTAAAAATTGTGTAACAGGACACAATTTCTTATTTCTTTACTGTCGCCATTTCTTGAACTTTAGGTTTCCTTGTTTTATGCATATTGACTTGGTGAAAGATTCAGGAATTCAGCAAAAAGTCAAACTCACTGTATACCATCCTCCGTAGTAGCAAACTTGCTGGTAGTCAGCGTGCCCCATTCTTAAGACAATTCTTGTTAAGGCTGAAATACAATTCTTTCTTTGAGGTATGACTAGTTGATGTGCCTTACATTTATACAGAATCTCATTCAAATCAATCAACAAAGTTGAAGCTGATAAATATTTAACTTCAAAACAGGCTACTGCACGAGGAGCCTTAAATGTTGTTGGACCCCGACCTCCTGTGGGTGTTTTGGCGCAAACTTAATACTTACCGGTAATATCTAAATGGTATTTTGACTCAATATATTGTATCAGTTGAGGCGGCATCATTATTGTAAGTGAGACTCAACGTGTCTATACGCTACAGAGAATTGCTTATTTGTTAATTGCACATTAGTTCCAATTTGAAATGGAACCTTTCTTTACATGGTTATGATCATGAATATTCAAAGAAATTCACTGTAAGAACACACTACGATTACAAAAATCAAAACACACCGTTAGATACTTCATTCTTAAATTCCTTGGACCTTGATTTAATCTCAGAATAAGAGTTGATATTCGGAAAGTTGGTGCTGTATTGTATGTTTATTGGATTTGATCTACAAAACGAGTTTTTTAAGATCTCTGGTGTGGCAGTAAATGCTGTCACTGTTTTAAATTCGTTATTAGTGTTTATCACAGATATAATTTTGATTCTTCAATGGTTAGTTCCCATTTTCTCATAGAAACTATGTTTTAGCAAAACAAGGCTTTGCAGCCATTAATGCGTCATGCCTACCACTCTCTTGTGGTACTTGAATCACAAAAGCAATCTTTTATCAGGTCATTTCTACTAATGTTTTGAGATGTTGGAAATATCTTAGAAACCTCTGGTTGCGCAATGTACTGATGGCTACATAATATTGAATTTCTCCTAGGCTTTTCTACCGGAATTTTTTCAAAAGATTCATGATAAAATTCATGCTGAGTTTTGTGATCCCTATTACTTGTTATAGAACAATCATTTAGAGTACACCAGTGCTGACAGTTTGTTGGAGTATCGGATGTCAACTCTTGCATATTTCTTTGAAGAAACCATTCGGGAAAAGTTATAATCAAGAAAATAAATTATGCCTTCACAGAACTAGTTTGATTCTATTAAGCTTCATGTTTCCAATCCAATCATTGATATGTGTTTTTGGGGGTATAGTCGATGGTTTATTCTTGTAAAGGATGTTAGAAAAATTTTGAACTCAATGGTTTTTGTTATGGTTGTAAGGTAGATTTTTACTAGTTTTGATACTTTTTACTGATAGTCACATATGAAATGCCATTAAAATGTTGAAGCGTAAATCATGAACACAAAGGTTGTTGGATTAAAACGCCAAAAAAATTCTCTTTTGATTGATTTGGCTAAAAGATGTTTAACCCGTATGTAGCAACTCTAAATTCTGAACTCAGCTCGAGCAATGGTGTTATTTTGCCTTTGATAATACACTTATCACCTTTTCAAGTAGTGGAGATCAAGGGAGAAAATATAGGAAAACTGGGTCTGACTACTAAATATTAAGTTTTCACATGGAGAGGTTTCTTGGGTGGTGAAAGTCATTGATCCTTCTTGTCGAGAAACAGTTCGCTAGAGCCAATGGTTGTAAAATTTTGATATATTCACTGCTTAGGCGTTTATAATGATCATTGATGTATGAACTACCTTCTTAGATAAACATATTTCACGTAATTGAATGTTTGTATACAATCAAACGAGGTTGTCTTTCTGTACGTGAAGTTAGACTATCATCTATGCATATTGTATCTTCTTACGGTAAACATATTCTTTTGATTAGATAGTCTTGTACGATCCATTGAGCCCCCTCCCCCCCCCCCCGCCTTTTTTTTTAAGTGAAGTGTTCACCTAATGTGCAAGTATTAGATATGAGAATTGGGTGAATATTTTAGGTAGCAAGAAATGTTGTGTTGTATATGTGTATACATGATCTTGGGGAAACCTCCCACGAACGTGTCCTTTTACTTCTTGGTGATCCTAAAGCGGTTGCGCATGGCGCGTGGAAAGGTAGAACATGTGGGTCACCCAACTTGGATAGGCAAGCGGAGTAAGAGATTGGGTCTCCCATTTTGAGGAGGCGAGTGGGGAAAGAGATTGGGTGGCCCATCTTGAGGAGGCGAGTGGGGGAGGAGATTGGGTCACCCATCTTGAGGAAGCGAGTGGGGGAGGAGACTGGTCATCCTTTTTAAGAAGGTGAGTGGGGAGAAGTACATGAGGAAACCAATCTTTGGAGTTGTGGAGTGAAAAGGAGGACCAATTCTTGTGCAAGGCATTTGGGGCAACCACATAACTTCGTGGTGTCTATTCACGAAGCATGTGTAGATGGAGTTTGGGGCAAACACTCATGGTGGGGGGCATCATGATCTTTGCTGACCCAGCCAATCGGAGTTGCAGCCTTCAAGGGACCAACTTCTTTGCATATGTGAGGGCAAGATGTCTCTAGCACCTCCATAGTGCTACAAACGCTTCCATCAAGCCTTGACACCCTCTTCGTGCAAGCTTCTTGTTTTATTTGCTTCAAAGAAAGGAAGTTTTATTTCAGTAGAAATGAACTTCAATACAGAAACGCATTGATGGTGTATATAGGGGAGTGACTATTCATGTCACATGCACCAATCGAAGTAGGTCTTCACCCGCGAAATGTTAACGAGGATCAGCTTTTCACTCTTCAAGTCATCAAGTTGTATCGTGCCTTCAGGTAGTAACTTTACTACTGTGAAAGAGCCAGCCCACATGGGTGCCATTTTAGTGTGTAAAACAAGGCTTTGCAGCCATTAATGGATCATGCGTAACAGTTTCTTGGTGCAAGCTTCTTCTTTTATTTGATTCAAAGAAAGGAAGTTTTATTTCAATGGAAATGAACTTCAATACAGAAATGCATTGATGGTGTATATATTGGATTGATTATTCATGTCACATGCTTCAATCGAAGTAGGTCTTCACCCGCGAAATGTTAACTAGGATCAGCTTTTCACTCTTCAAGCCTTCAAGTTGTATCGCGCCTTGAGGCAGTAACTTTACTACTCTGAAAGAGCCAGCCTTATTGGGTGCCATTTTAGTGGGTAAAACAAGGCTTTGCAGCCATTAATGCATCATGCCTACCAGTTTCTTGTGGTACTTGAATCACAAAAGCCATATATTATCAGGTCATTTCTACTAATGTTTTGAGATGTGGGAAATCTCTTAGAAACCTCTCGTTGCGCAATGTCCCGATGGCTACATAATATTGAGTTTTTCCTAGGCTTTTCTACCGGAATTTTTTCAAAAGGTTCATGATAAAATTCATGCTGAGTTTTGTGATCCCTAGTACTTGTTATAAAAAAATCATTAAGAGTGCACTAGTGCTGACAGTTGGTTGGAGTATCGGATGTCAATTGTTCAATATTTCTTTAAACGAACCATTCGGGAAAAATTATAAACAAGAAAATAAATTATGCCTTAATAAAATTAGTTTGATTCTATTCAGCTTCATATATTAAAGCAAGGATGGCATCCATATTTAATATTATCTTCAATCTATGTTAGGATACATGCATTTGGAGTGAAATATGCTATGTATGAGCAATTTTACACGTGAAGAATGTCTTCATATGTGAATAAAAAAAATTTCAAGCTATTGTTGAAGGGTCCAATCCATTCATTGATATGTGTTTTGGGGGTATAATCGATGGTTGAAAAGGATGTTAGAAAAATTTTGAACTCAATGGTTTCTGTTATGGTTGTAAGGTACCTTTTTACTAGTTTTTATTTTTTTTGCTGATAGTGACCCATGAAATGCCATTAAAATGTTCAGACCTAAATCATGAACACAAAGGTTTTTGAATCAAAAGAAAAAAAGTTCTCTCTTTTAAATGGTTTGGCTAAAACATGTACAGAAAGATTTTTAACCCGTATGTAGCAGCTCTAAAGGCTCAATCAACGGTCAAAAACATTTAACACGTCATCATCCATAAATTCTGAACTCAGCTCAAGCAACGGTGTTATATTGCCTTTCATAATACACATATC
Organism: Ceratopteris richardii; assembly: GCA_020310875.1. NCBI lineage: Eukaryota > Viridiplantae > Streptophyta > Polypodiopsida > Polypodiales > Pteridaceae > Ceratopteris > Ceratopteris richardii. The sequence goes on along the minus strand of MU263103.1, from coordinate 32,573 downwards.
ACCTTTTCAAGTGGTGGAGATCAAGGGAGAAAAGATAGGAAAAGTGGGTTTGATTACCAAATTTTAGGTTTTCACCTGAAGAGAAAAATTTCTTGGGTTGTGGAAGTCATTGATCCTTCTTCTCGAGAGACGCTTCTAGCTTATCCATACTTCGCTAGAGCCAATGTTCGTAGAATTTTGATCATATTCACCGTCTAGGTGGTTATGATGATCATTGATGTATGAACTACCTTCTTAGATAAACATATTTCACGTAATTGAATGCTTGTATACAAACAAACGAGCTTGTCTTTTTGTACGTGAAGTCAGACTATCATCTATGCATATTGTATCTTCTTTGGTAAACATATTTCTTTTGATTAGATTGTCATGTACAGTCCATTGAGTTTTTTTCCCCCTTTCTTAAGTGAATTTTCCAACTAATGCAAGTATTAGATATGAGAATTGGATGAATATTTTAGGTAGCAAGAAATGTTGTCTTATGCATGTGTATACATAATCTTGGGGAGGCCTCCTACGATGGTATCCTTTTTCCTTTTGGTGCTCCAAAAGAGGTTGCCTAGCGCGAGTGGAGAAGTAGATGTGAGTCCCCCAATTTGGAAAGGCAAGTGGAGTAAAGATATTGGGTCACCCTTTTTGAGGAGGTGAGTGGGGGAAGAGATTGGGTGGCCCACTTTGAGAAGGCCAGTGGAGTAGGAGCTTGTGTCACCCATTTTGAGGAAGCGAGAGGGGGAGGAGATCGGTTCATCAATTTTAAGAAGGTGAGTGGGGAGAAGTACATGAGGAAACCAATCCTTGGAGTTTTGGAGTGAAAACGGTGACTACTATTTGTGTAGGGCATCTGGGGCGTCCACATAACTTGGTGATGTCTTTTCACAGGGCATGTGTAGATGTAGTTTGGGGCATGCATTCATGGTGGAGGGCATCATGATGTGAGGAGACCCAACCACTTGGCGTTGCAACATTCAAGGGACCAATTCCTTTACATATGTGAGGGCAAGCTCACTCTAGCACCTCCATAGTGTTACAGACCCCTTCATCAAGCTTCAATTAAAGTAGGTCTTCCCCCTCGAGATGTTAACTAGGATCAACTTTTCACTCTTCAGGTCTTGAAGTTGTATCTCACCTTGAGCGAATAACCTTACTACTCTGAAAGGGCTAGACCACGTAGATGCCATTTTGGCAGGTAGTGGCATGATCTGGTATACCAAAATCAGAGGTCCTTCTCCCTCTTTTGCCTAAGATGCTTGTCATGGATTCTTTTGTGATCTTCTCGCTTAGTTTGTAGCTTCTTCATTGTTGCCTCTCTATACTATTCCAATTTTGCTAGCCATATTATGTGAGGGCGAATTTCAACATATCTTTCTTCCATATCTTTTAAGATGGGAGCAAGCACTTACCATATACAAGTAGAAAAGGACTTTCACTGGTAGTACTCCTTCTTGTAATCTAGAGCCCAGATTGCTCTAATCAAAGCTCCTTGCGAAGAGCTTTGGTGATCTACAAAAAGCTTTCATAATAATGTCAAGAAGATTTTGTTGGAGCTTTTAGTCAGCCCATTAGCTCTAGGATAGTAAGCACATGACTTGTTATGATAGATCTTGTACCTGTCAAAAATGTACAACAATAGTTGATTCACGAAAGAGTGCCCTTATCACTAATAACTTCTAGTGGGCATCCAAACCATGAAACAATTTGTTTATATATAAAGTTAGCCACAATTGATGCAATACAATTCGAAGTGGTCTTAGCCTCTACCCTTTTGGTTGACTAACAAGTTACCATCAAAATGTACCTCTCATTGCTGGTTTGACATGTTGGGATCATGAGCCAAATGAAGTCAATTGTGTTAGCATTATCAGACCCTTCTTTCAAATATGTATGCATTTGCATTAGGCTTGGTAGAGATTCACAACATATTTCTCCCCCAATCGTGTAGAGCCTTGACTTGCCTCAACTAAGGTCTTCCCAAGAGAAAAGGAAAGGAGGTTTCCTAGGGTAATGGTATTACAACAAAATCCAACATAAATTGATAACCTTGACAAACATAGGTACCCTTTTGTAAATCCCTAAGGGTGTAACTTGTTGCTAGTGTGCTAATTCATGGTGCTTGGTGTTGCTTTCATCAAGGAAAACTTCAACTTCTTTATGGTGAAGTCAAACATCAAGCTGATACTGGACCCATCATCCACTATAAGTCCTATCAAAATCTAATTCTTAATAGATACAATCAACCTTAAATTGTGGTAGTCTTCTAATGGAGCCGAGGGGAAGCCCACCATATATCCATCCACACTAAGTGGTAGGTAGAGATAGGCATTGTATGACCTTGAGTAAGTTGCTTCTCACCTTGGCATCCATCTTAATGAGTTGATATAGGTTGACCTTATTGCGAGTTTCCTTTAGAATTTCTTCAATGTCTACAACATTTGCATATGGTTGAGGGAGAATGGTTCGATCTCTTTATGAGTAATCTTCTCATAAGCTTCTTCAGTGGCCTCATTCTTTCTCAATTAGACCTTTTTCCCATCATCTTTCTCTTTGGGTCTCAATTGATCGTTTAGCCTTGCCGCCACTACTTGCGTTGCCCTAGTCATCATAGGTTCCATAGAGGATGAATCGCAAAAGAATGTGGAGCCATACCTTCTTTTTGTGGAGAGACTACTATCATGTGAATCAGAGCAAGGTGGTTCCATGCGAAGTCCCCATATAGTGGTCTTGAGCATGTGGGAAATGTTGGAAAGGTGGTGCTGCCTCAGATAGGGAGCACTTACTTTGAATATGTATTCATCACATTGATAACACGAGTCATCTTGTGCATTTCCGTTGGTTTGCGCGGTTATGGTTCCGATTTTGAGAATTCGATGTACTATCATAGAAAATGTTGGGGGCTTGAGAATTACTTGTTCGTTGAGTGCCCTTGAGGAAGTAGAAATCATGACCATTTTGGCCAAAAAATTAGCAAGTCACCCTATTTGGGTAGTCCAAGTTAGAATGACCACTATTGTTACATATCATGCACCATAGTTACCTATGAATCTCTTGAGCAATCTAGAACTCCTCCACTTTCCATTGAAGTTGGGCAAGTTGGTCATCCTTGTGCCATGTGGGTAGTGAGGTAACCATTTCTTCATGATGGATCTGTTGCATTTTTAGTGCTTGTGATTCCCTCGTGAGCTTCTTAACCGGGTCTAGGGAGATGATGCAAGTAACTTGACTACCTCTTTCAAAATGTACTCTTGCCTCTTCTATGCATGAGGTGACTACCACAAAGTCCTCAATGTAGCATTCATCCTTAGAAATCTCATAGCTTTTGTTGAGAAGACTTTGGCAAGACCTTCTCAGTCTATTTCTTCACCAAAAAGTCACGTGGGGCATGTGGTGTTGATATATTTTGGTGGTGATTCGCTTGTATATAAACCTATGACTCTAACATGTTACTTATCTTTGTACATTCATTTGGTAATACATTATGCATTGTGTTGTGCTCCAAGATTCTTCTTCTTCCTTGTGTTGTTTGTGTGCTTTTGCAGACCTCAAACTCCAAATGTGGCAATCGAGAAGCAAGCTCCTTTGTGCAAAGCTCACGAAATAATTCACTTGGTTGGAATCTTAGGTTCTCAAGTTAGTTCAAAGCTCTTTATCATGAATTCCTAGGTTGGAACGTTTGACAGAAGGGAGTTTTCAAGGCTTTGCAAGTGGAAAAGTGTCCATTTGCATGTTGACTATACCACTTGTATGCAAGTCCATCAATGGTAGATGGAAACAAGGCAAGCATAGCATCCTCTTGATTTTGTAATCCTTTTCCTTGACATAAGGAGATAAATCTCCTTATGTGGTTGTTGCGCTCTTGCACTAGATCCTTCAAAGTAGGAAATTCAATGTTTAACCTTGATAACACATTTGTAAGGTCTTCCATTGATAATTGGTTATCCCCTCTTGCCCAATGCTCGACATAAGCTTAGCAAATCTTTAAAATCAAAGAAAAGTAGAAAAGAGGATGAACTCATGCTTCCAATAGGCATCTTACATATGACATGCAAGGGTGTTGCCGTGCATGCAAGGGTGTTGCCGTGCATCCCGAGAACTATTCTTAGGAAGAGTAGATACACCTCCTAGGACACCTTCTCGAGGGGGGTTCTCCTTAGGGAAGTATATGTTGTAACATGCTTGTGCAGAGAGGCACTTCACAAACACCCAACTCCTCAAGAGGATATAGTATGAATAGAGAATAAAAAAGCTCAAGAAGAATAGTACAACTTACCAAAGCATAAATTAAATCACATAAAGAATAGGAAATATATTTCAGCAGATAACAAGACACACAACCTGAATAACCATAATTATTTAACCTATTTCCACTTGCCCATCCTCGAGGTTACTTGCTCAATCACTCTTGCTAGTAGGGATCCCTTTCTACTAGTACCACAAATTATTAGTAATCAACCAATGAATTAGACTCCAAGGGTTTGATGGTTGTCAACATACTCATAGAACAACATATAGCTTCAGATAACATAATACACAAAGATCAAAACCATTTAGGGAGCAATCCAACACACAATGTAAAATTAGGCCAATGTGCGACAAGAAACAATGTAAGAAAATTAAAACATATAAGTGCCAACCCGTAGCAAGGATTGATCGATACACTATATGAGTTGGATAAAGACTAGCCAAAAACTCCAAAAAAATACACAACAAGGCAACCTGCACACACTAGGTACATAGCCCAAATGAAGAGATACAACAGAGAGATAAATTACTACCATAGAGTACCAAATTCCTATTCCCAATGAGCGTCCATCAATTGCTTACATAGATACGAAGAGGCCATTTGAATGGCTCTGCATGACCGCAGATGACCCATGGAGGAGGGAAAAAGATCCCCTTGAGAAGGATTGTAGACCATGAAATGCTTTGATAGGTAGCCTGACACGAAGTAGCGACCTACAAAGGGAAGTTACTCAGGTGGTCCACCACCCTTGGTAGAGTAACCTCTTTCGAACTTGCCCCCCACTAGTTGGACTTTTAAATTTGTCTAACTTGGAAACTTGAACTCCTACTATGGCGTTGTTTTCCTTCTTCGTGCCCTAAGTGAGGTTTGGCGAGGGCGATTGAAGAGGTAGATGTGGATAGACCAACTTGGGAAGTAGGCTGGAGTACGATATTTGGTTGCCAATTTGGAGGAGGCGAATGTAGGAGGAGATTGTGTTGCCCATTTTTGAGGAGGTAAGTGGGGGAGGAGATTAGGTTGCCTAGTAGTTGAGGTAACCAACATGGAGGGGCAACCAAACTTGGAGTTGTGGAGTTACAAGGTTCGCCAATTCTTGTGTAGGGCATCTAGGTGTGACCACATAACCTGATGGTATCTTCTCACAGGGCATGTGCAGATGCAACCTGGGGCAATCATTCATGGTCGAGGGTATCATGGCTAGGGGTGACTCACACACTTGGATCAACCAATGCCTTTGCATATGGCAAGGGTGATCTCACTTCTAGCACCTCCATAGTGCTACAAATCTATAGTCACTTAAGCTAAGTTCAAATCTATAATGCATATTCTCTTTCTCACATAATCATAGTGGATTGTTTGAACATGGAGCACTTGGTTCTCCAAAATTTCTTTTCTGATATGATTATCAACAAATAAGGTGGTGACAGATTGAGTGACGAATGCGACACATATATGAAAGTGTAGTTGTGAAAGTTGCTCAATATATAATCTCACAAATAGAAGTGGCCAAAGTAGGATGCTTTATACTTGAACATTATATGCATGAGCTACCAAGCATAAAACAACAACCACTCAATACACATGAGTGCCATAGGAGTGATGCAATCTTAGTCTAAGAAAGCATCCCAATATCATGATACCCACCCAAAGACACCACACAAATTTCAAATTATGTGCTTAATAATTATAAGTGGCTATGTTAGCTTATTTGTGAGAAAAGAGTTTGAATCTCAAGCCCTATTTGACATAGATAAAAAAGGCACCCTATTATTGTTGAGGGAGGAAAACATCCAACACCTTCAACATCATCAAGAGTTAATTGTGAACCTCACTCCTAAAGATGAGGACAAGATCAAATTCATGTAATATTGTGAAGAGTTCATTGTGAACCTCATTTCTAAAAATAGCAATGGGCTAAAAATTCCTCAAAACATTTGGATAAGGTGCTAATATACCATCTTGGCATGAAAAAACTGATAATTAACTACCTAAGTGTGGATTTAGAGCCCCCCAATCAGACACTTCAAAGGAGGTATGCAAATAAGCCTTAAATTCAACAATGCTTGTCTTATTAGAAAAGATGAGCAACATATCATAAACCAAAACACGTGAACAACAAACAGGGTTCTAAGATAGCTTAGTGTAGAAGCAAAAAAGTAAACGATTGAACGTGTGGAATAAAGAAGCTAAATAGCAAAACCTAAGGGAAGGAAAATAGAGATTGTGGATGGAGAATAATCATAGAAGGAACAAAAATATAGAATCAATGGCACATGCACATGATAGGGTGATGCAAATAGCAAACATATCTAATGGTGATATAAGCATAATTTTGATTCATTTAGAAAATTGATATCATTGATCCTTCTAATGCATGGAACTAAAAGACCCAAGGTCAAAGAATATGATTGATCCCTAATAGAGAATCCAATGAAAATTAAAGCTTTATCCTTGTGTCCCAAGTTAAAATTAAAGAATAACATTAAATTACCAACTCAAAACTTTGGAGCCTCAAGAAATGAGATTGAACATCATTTAGTGATATAAAACTATGGCAATTATACTACACAAAAGTCTCCCAAAAACTATAAAAATGCATGTCCTTATGTGGGAATCTAACAAATTGCTCATAGAAATTTCTCCAATGAGGAAGTTGGTTTTTTCTAATTAGTATTATTTTATTATTTATTCAATCTTGCAGAAACGTTTTTCTTATTGAACTATGGGTATTATATTATTATTTTGGCCACCATGATGCACAAATAGAAACAATATTTTAATAGAGAAACGAGTCTCCCATTCACATCTCCACATAAATGTACTCGAAAACACACTCTTAACTCGTTTTCATAAGAAAAGACTATCCGTTTTTTTCCCCTCCATTCAACTTTTTTCCATGAGAAAATTTACTCTTGAGGAAGTGCACCATTTTGAAGCTTCTGCAAGCTACATGGTCACTCAAATATTCAACACTTTCTTGATATCCTTGATGTTAAAAGATGGAAACCACTAAGGACTCTCTTGCTAACAAGAGAGTTTGCTATCTCCACATTGATGTTCATAATGACTATGCACCATTCCAAAAGAGATAAGAAAAGGTTAAGCTTCTATTGTTTCAATGTGTGTCTCTTATCAATTGGTTTGAAAGGTATAAGATCTTTTAAAGGCACTCATAGATAGTAGATTAAGTGATTTATATTACACAAGTGCCCTATGGCTGTATGGCTATACCAAACACCTAGATAAAGTAGAATGCACGAATCCATCTTGTGAGAATGGTAGTCACGAGTAATGAAAATCTATCAATACATCATTGTTAGTTTATACCAGTATATTTCATCTACACAATGATATCTTTAGACATTTATCCAAATAAGTCGAACATTAGTACTAATTAATATAGTTTAGTGAAAATTTGTCAATTTTCACCTGGCTACTTTTAGTCAAATTTGCAAAAGTAAATTTTTGATAGTTATCAATTTATAGTTGTTTGACATCCTTTAATTGGGTGTCTAGGAATTTTTATCTTGTGGGCATAGAATTTTTTTTATCAAGGATTGTAGTGATATGTGGTTGAGGGACATTGGTCTAATCGATAAGTTCAACTTCAAGAAATTTGTGGCAATAGAACATGTTGTTTAGAGATGCAGAAATAATAAATAGGTGAACAACAAACATGGTTCTAAGATAGCTTAGTGTAGAAGCAAAAACGTAAACGATTGAAGGTGTGGAAAAAAGAAGCTAAATAGGAGAACCTAAGGGAAGGAAAATAGAGATTCTCGATGGAGAATAATCATAGAAAGAACAAAATTATAGAATCAGTGGCACATGCACATGATAGGGTGATGCGAATAGCAAACATATCTAATGATGATATAAGCATAATTTTGATTCGTTTAGAAAATTGAGATCATTGATCCTTCTAATGCATGGAACCAAAAGACCCAAGGTCAAAGAATATGGTTGATCCCTTATAGAGTATCCAATGCAAATTAAAGCTTTATCCTTGTGTTCCAAGTTAAAATTAAAGAATAACACTAAACTACCAACTCAAAACTTTGGAGCCTCAAGAAATGAGATTGAACATCATTAAGTGATATAAAACTATGGCAGAAATCGCTTTTTCAAGTGCCAAAGTTGTGAAAATTGTCATTGGACGAATTTCTATGAGGAATTTTTGTTAGATTGAAACATTAAGACATGCATTTTTTATATTTTTTGGAAGACTTTTGCATAGTATAATTCCAAGAGAAAATATTATCTTATTCGTTCATGTGTTTGAGGAAGTTGGTTTTTTCTAATTAGTATTATTTTATTAATTTACTATTTTATTATTTTATTATTTATTCCTTCATGTCAAATGATGGAAACCACTAAGGACTCTCTTGCTAACAAGAGAGTTTGTTATCTCCACATTGATCTTCATAATGACTATGCACCATTGCAAAAGAGATAAGAAAAGGTTAAGCCTCAATTATTAACATGGACATCATTAGGGAATAGAGCTTTTGACACAATCTTCCATGGTGTGATGGGTGAATCTATTCACCTTGGCCAATGACACTCCAAAGAGAATAAGTATCCTTTATCGTAAGGATCAAGGATCATAGAGTCTTCTATATTGCAAGTGAGAATACTGGATACATGATTCACATAATTGAAATGGATGATCTACCTTCCTTGGTAGTAATAGAAAACCACCTTATTTGTTTGTGTTGGGATTGAATTTTTTCTTAGAATGAATAAAAACTGTTTGAAGAAAGTTAATTGCTATATTTAATCATATGGTGATATTAGAAGTGTAAGATAGATATGTTTGATGATTCTAAACATTTAAGGTAATTTGAGACTCAAAAAGTTTACCATGGCTGTGCTCCATGTATCTCTATGTCTTATGAAGAAGTTACCATTTTCTATGTACAACAACAAGGAACTAAAAGATGCACCATATGTTCACATTTAAGATAGCACCTAACTTTAGCAAACCTATATGTTTGATCACCTTGGTTTATTGAGAGCAAGAGTGGCGTAGATAGAGGCTTGGATTCTAACTTCATTTCTTCTACATACATTGAAATTCCTGTTTTGAGGAAGAATTGGGAGTCCTCAAGCTTGATACCAGATTGCTCCTCCACCATTTGGAGATTCTTTTCTCACATATAGCTATGAGAAATATTGGCAAGGGCCTGATCTACTCTAAAATGAGAAAGCTTCCAAGTATCATTCCTGATCACAATCTATTCCCTTGATTTTAATGTTGGAAAGATCCATACTATATTATTAACTAAAACCATTTTATCATCTTCATTAATATGGCACATACTGATGTTGAACTCTAGAAAGATGCATTTTGTGACAAGTTCCTCCTCTTTCATTTCCACATTCAATGCCTCTCCAACTTCAAAGATCATCCCTAGTGAATCCATTGGTCGACATGACACTTCCTTGCCTTCTATTGGATATAAATCCATCTTTTTAAAAGAGTGCTAATCCTTGAGGTTTTTCTCCTCCTCATCTTTGTTCTCAATGGAATATAAATCATATTTCATAAAGGGGCCAAAACCTATTGGTTTTACTTGTCATTTGTTGTGAATCTTGGAGACGGTCTTAAAGCACTCATCAAATATGTTGTATATATGGTACATTAGACTTTGCTTAGTTGCACCTCTTGTGATTCATCAGAGGTAAAACATTGGTTCCTTGTGATCAAGATCTCCATCTTTATGCACTTTTGTTTAATATTCTTTATAGAGGTTTCCAATCATAGCACTCTAATTCATCATTATGTCTTCAAACAATAGTTTTGGATTAAATGTTGTGTAGCAGATGTGGAACTCTTTTTCCAATCCTTGATAGCTTAGGGAGTTTTAGAGATTTGTGTTTAGATCATCATCCACCAATGTTGGTATGGATGACTCCCAAAACAACATAGAGTTGTTGGTTAACATTACAATTTCCTTGGTTGTGGTTACTACACCAACGTGTGTCTACTACAACTTGTGACTCTTAAGAGGAAATCTCCTTATCCTCCCTTGGGGCAAAAGAACTATACATGAATGATGATACACAACAGTGCCTTCTCCTGGGAACACTTCACCCCTCCAAAGCATAGAAAGAAGTTTTTCATCCCACATACAAAGAAAAAACAGAAGATCCCATGATGTTCTGAGAAGCGATAAATCATTTGCAATGGATGCTAGAAGCGTAGACCTATCAATGTCTTGCACATCATGGGGATGTTAGGCAACATTAAAAGCATAGACCAGACATTGCATTTCTAGCGGGAGTTGTGAGCAGATATATGTCTAATCCTAGAAAGAAACATTAGGAATCGGTGAAGATGAATTTGAGATATTTGAGTGGCACAAAGGACAAGTGTCTATGCTTAGGTAGAGGGAACACATCCTTTATTGGTTACAAAGATTCTGACTATGCTGGTTCTGTAGACAATCATGAGTCTACATCAGGGTACGTTTTTCATTTTGTTGGAGGTGCTATCTCTTGGAGATCTCGTCTTCAAGAATGTACAACAATTGTTTCCACCACAGAAGCAGAGTATGTTGCAGCAAGTGAGGCTTGTAAGGAAGCATTGTGGCTTTTTGGTTCTCTTTGTGATATGAGTTTACCTCAACATGTACCTCCTTGGCTTAGTGACAATCAGAGTGCCATTGCTTTGGCTAAGAACAAGGTCTATCATGCGAAACCAAGCACATTGAGGTGAGGTTTCACTTCATTAGAGATTGCTCAGCCACTGAGCGCATTATGCTTGAGAAGGTTCACACTCGAGATAATGCTACAGATGCTTTGACTAAAGCTCTACCACAGGATAGCGTTTGATGATGATGTCACTTGATGGGGATTACTTCATTCATGATCTTACACAGTCACTTGTATAGTCTGTAACATGCCCATGTGGTGTGAGGTATAGTTTGTATACTTATACTAAGGTATTCTTTATCATTCTTTATTTTTCTCTCATAGTTACTTTGACCATATTGGCCTCTCGTGGGAGATTGTTACTGTTAGTGTCCATGTGAAAGGCCAAATGGCCATCGGACACTTCTTTGTATATGTTCTTTAATAAAACATATAGTGGCCTGGTCAGCTAGAGACTCAAAGTTTGACAACATTTGTAAAACCTAAGAAGTCTCTCTTCCTGCTCCATGTGTACTGTGTTTTTCTGCGTATTCTGCAACCTCTATGCGGAGTACCATGTGTGGCCCTAGGGGCTTGGTTTTCTACTCCGAGGATATTGTCGTGGAGCTGTGGAGAAGGAGAGCACACTGTGGTGCATCTCCATTGAATTGCTTCAAACACCTCAATGATTAAGCCCTATAAGGAATTTGTAGAATAAAGGCATTCTGAATCATAATAGATGGCATGCTCAGTTCATATACCATGATCATAGTAGACATCTTTAGGATACGTACACGCTATAATTTTTATATCCAACTTCATTATCGCTTTTGTTTGGAATAAGGGAAAATCTTCTTTTCAATGGACTTCTACTCTTCTCCAAGCGGGTTCCTCTTCTTCTCCTTCATGTGTGAGTCTTCTTTGAGTAGAATCTTCCCCTGCTCAATGTGAAATACTCCTCTTCTCAAAGATGCGGAACTCCTCTTGCCGTTGGTTTGCTCCTCCTCTTGAAGATGAGTGTATTCCTCTTCTCAAAATATCTCCTCCCTCTTAGATGCAAAAATCTTTTTCTTCAGTGTATTTCTCCTCCTCTCATCGTCCACTCCTTCCCCTCCTTACCTACACTTGATCTCCTCTACACTTCCCATCTAATCATAAATCTCAATGGTGAGTTCCCATCTTTGTTGCCCTCTTTCCAAGTATGATTATTTGTAGTCCTCTCCGGGATGGAGAGGCTATTGCGGTGGGCAACCCTATGCTCTTTAGATGAAAGGTTTTGGAGAAAAAAAATGTAATTTTGTGTCCTTTGATGGGAATCGTCTGTTAGTGCCAATGGATTTTTCTAAATAAAAACCTTTACGATAGATTACAAGGATAATTAACGAATGGTTGAGAACTTTTATATGGGCGAATGTTTTAAATAAAGTAAATGTTTGACATATCTAATCAACTGCGAACTACAAAGGGGAGTAACAATTCCAATGTTAGTGCAACTATCGATGATGTTGTGAACGGAGTGAATTGTACATAATTCAATTCACATTAAAGAATCAATTCAAGTAGTAATATCTCCGAGAGATTATTTTTTCTAAAGAGAATCATCTGTCAAAAAATCTTACGGACATTAGTCCAGGCTTACATGTTTCCAGGAATGGGAACAATCTATCTATCAGCTCCGGACGAAAGGGTACTCAAATACATTGCTCTCTCTTGCGTTCATGCTAACTCCTTGGAGAGGTCAATTATGAAGCTTTCAGTAAAATGTACAGAATATATTTAATCAGCAGGGCAGCAGAAGTATTTGAGCGCCCGATTTCTCCAGTGCTTAGGCTAACCTCAAGGGAGAATGACGCTTCGTGAGGACTCTAGAGCTCTTCTTGTGCGTCAGCCTTCAGGTCCTTCCTCGCGAGAAATTCACTGACTTGGAAGCCTTTCCTTTCTCAACATCACTTAATTGTGACGTTTGTGCTTCCATGCTCTCTTTCGGTTTCGTGCATGCCTTTCACGTTCATGTATTCATTCATCAGTGCTTGATAGTCTCGGGCTTTAGAAATTCTATACATTCTCTGCATATGTGTTGACGAATGCATGTGTGTTGGGCGGCTGATTTCTCGATTGCTTAGGCTAACCTCAAGGTAGAATGGAGCTTTTGGAGAACTCTAGAGCTTTTCGCATTGAATTCCTGACAGGTTCTTATGCCTCAGCGTTCAGGTCCTTCCTCTCATGCTCTCTTTCGGGTTCCCGCATGCCCATAACGTTCACGGATTCATTCATCAGTGAAGTTTTATATATTCTGGTTGTGAACAGTTGTAGAACCCGTTAGCTCTGCCGGGATCATTCTCTTTGATTGATGAATGCATGTGTTGGGCTCCAAATAAAGGACATAAATGTAGACGATCCGCAATCTTGTTGGATACAGATGTTGTAGGACACAGAGAAATTTCCCTCACTCATGCCTTTAATCGAGAACCTCGGTTTTTGGAGGACCTGTCGTTTCAGCCCCTGAAAGCTTTAAGCCGCTGATTTCCTGACATCTGAACTTGGACCCTGCCTTTCCGTTGTGTTACAAGAAGTATATTGGTATGCTTCAAACATGTTGGGGGCGAAACTCACATTACTACACTTCCGCAGTTTCCTTGATTGTAATCATACGGGGAATCCATGGTCGCTGCCTGAAAAACGGTTGAGGAGAGCAATTCTCCGCATCAGTGACCAACGAATGCGGTTCTGTGGTATGGTTATCGAGCCCAGTTTTTTCTTCACCATCGCTACATGAACCCTTGTGATCTTTGTCAGAACAGTGTATCTCCTCCGTGAATGGTGTCACCTTCGAGATCCCTGACGGTTGAAATGGTCTCGCGATCTTCTTTGATAAGAACTTAATCAGGCGACCCCTTCCACGGAAGAACAGCTTATGTCTCCTATCATTGTTCAGGAGATCGCAGAAAGATGCTTTCTCTTTTTCAGAGAGGCGCGTGTGTACGCGGGAGATTGGGAGTATCACGTAGACGGAGTTCCGTTGACGCATCGAGACTTCGGCATCCGCAGACAAGGGCGTTGCACGAGCCTTGCTCTCTGATCCTCTCTGTGACTCGAAGATGTTCTCTAAAGGAAAGGATGAAAGAAAATGACCTACAGAGCACTCCAACAGAATCTCAGCAACCTTCATTCCTGCAGATCCTTCAGGCACTTCTAACTGGAGTAGCTTGGGTATCCTAGTTGCCATGATCAGTGTGAGCACATGCGGCGGTTTAGCTAAACTCCGAGTCACTATAGCCATATTCACAGACTTGCGTATGGGCTTAACAAGGAAAGGAAGATGATAAATCAATGCGCGATGTGCAGATGCATGTATGTAATTGAATCTGTTTATATAGAACCCGTGCAGCCAAAGGTTGTTTTACTTCAAATCGTTAATACAGACGACATAGAAAATCGTCATGGCAGTCAAGAGGGGCCTCCATGTTCCAACTCGATCGACGACAGAGTTGGTTGAGTACAGTGAAACGACATTATCAGCACTCAGACAGAGACTATACACAACACTGACACATGACCTCCACACTCACATAAATAATGTGCGACCCTCCAAAGCATAGTAGTCCACACAAATCGTTTTGCATGGCTGTAGCGCGTGCTCTATGACTTCACACCTGTCGTGAACAGAGCGTATGTCACTATGGATAATGGAATGAAGACAACTCTTTTACTGAGAGCAAGTAGTCTTTGAATGTGAATTCGACTTTTTGCCCATTTGCGACCGCGGTTGGATTATGAGACAAGTAATTTTTGGATGTGAATTCGACCATTTGGCCATTTGCGACCGCGGTTGGATTATAAGACAATAACGTCTGCTTCGTGTGGACACAATGCAGCACATAAGACGATAACGTCTGCTTCATATGGAAACAACATCAACATCTTTGGTTCATGAACAGTTTGGTTCATGAACAGTTAGTTATGCATGTACGTATCGTCTAGTCCAGCTCATATCTTTGCGTAACTGTCGATGAATAGACAATTACGTATTGAAGAAGATGGACAATTAACTTTACCAGTGCGTGGACCTGCCGTCAATGTTGTCTGCCCAGCACTTCTCTTTTTCCTCCAACATGCATTAATAACATGCGGCCTTGTAAACGAGAGTGAATTACGGACAACGGTCTCTTATATAAACTAAGGAGTTAGACATTGTAATAGCTGAGGCAGGGTCACATCTGAAACGTTTTCCTGAGATTATGAGATCTAATAAATGGGTGCAGAAAATAGAGCAACCCAAAGTTCCAAGAAAATAGAGCAGCCCAAAGGAAAGAAACTATTTTTCTGATTATTTTATTGATGGATATCAAACATACAAATGTTACTAAAGTAATTCAACATTAGGGTGAAAAACGGCCAAAAAGGGTCGTGTAAGGATTTCAATTAATTATGCTTAATCTAGATTAAAGTTGTCAAATCAGTCTAAGAAATTTCATTTACGTGCATTTAGAACGTAGCTTATGCAAATTATGCAAATTTTGAAGAGAGAGAAACTCGTGTGATAATCAAGAAAAGTTTGTGTGATATCTTACGCCTCAAAGTTTGTGTTCATCGAGCTACTTTCCATAGCAGACCTGTTTTTCTCTTTCATGTCATTTTAGACACTTTCATGTCACTCTTGAGAGCAGACCATGGAGAATCTCAACCCAAACACTCTAAGTGAGCTTTCAACCAGCCAAAAATCATTATGATAAGTTTCATATCAAGATAATGATGAGTATGCAACGACAATAAAGGTATTCCGAAGGGCTCTTCAACCTTCTGAAGTGGATGGATTGCGAAAAGAAGGCAAAAAACATATTGACATATGGGCAGATGGATCTGGTTATCCTATTGATCCACAAACTGGAAGGTATCCCACTTTTCATAATCTTCATGATGTAATTAGATTTGTAGGAGATGGTGAGGATGGTTTACGAGGTTATCATTCAAGGCTCTGGGATATTTCAAAGAATTATGTACAATACATAAAATATTTACAAAACACACTACATCAAAGGGATTTGCATTAAAAAATGTGAATCTCTACTTTCACGAGACCAGAACATCATGGATCAATATCACAAAATGAGAAAGATTACATTCCAAAGGAAGCCTTTATATTTGCAATGTCTTTTATTTCTTTGATAAATAAAGATGTCTATGTATGTACATTTCATGATGTAATAAGCTTTGAAAAGAAATATGTCTATGTATGTACATCTTTTTTGAGTCTTCTGAGTGACCTTGAATCTGGCAAATCTGCCTTCAAAGAGCTTTTTGATTGATTCTTGAGAAGACAATTAAAAAAGAGCTCATGTAAAATATTATCATTAGATAAATAGGACTTTTATGAGAGAAAAAAAGATCATGGATCAAATATGTCACTCGTGTGCATCACATATAATAATACATGCAACCTTGTAAATAATAATATCGAACTCTATATAGCTCAAAAATCACAGTGAACACATAAACGTGAAAATGAAACGTGAAAATAAAGGCTGTCTGAAGTTGGTCTGGTAAAAGGAGATTTTTTCTTTTTTAAAAGGAAGTTCGGTGTGCGGTCGAATCTCCCTGGATTATGCTTGAATTGAATGAAAGGTATAGGTGAAGGCAGGCATAGCACCAGGCATTCAAGTTGAGAAAAAATTAGAAGATTTTTATTCCCAATAACTAAACATGAGTTTCCAGGCATTTAAGTCGAGAATGAATTAAAAGTTTTTTATTTCCAGAAAATAATCATGGTTTCTTACACTGATTTATATTGATGAAGTCAAGTTATCACCAAAGAACTTAAAAATTGTGTAACAGGACACAATTTCTTATTTCTTTACTGTCGCCATTTCTTGAACTTTAGGTTTCCTTGTTTTATGCATATTGACTTGGTGAAAGATTCAGGAATTCAGCAAAAAGTCAAACTCACTGTATACCATCCTCCGTAGTAGCAAACTTGCTGGTAGTCAGCGTGCCCCATTCTTAAGACAATTCTTGTTAAGGCTGAAATACAATTCTTTCTTTGAGGTATGACTAGTTGATGTGCCTTACATTTATACAGAATCTCATTCAAATCAATCAACAAAGTTGAAGCTGATAAATATTTAACTTCAAAACAGGCTACTGCACGAGGAGCCTTAAATGTTGTTGGACCCCGACCTCCTGTGGGTGTTTTGGCGCAAACTTAATACTTACCGGTAATATCTAAATGGTATTTTGACTCAATATATTGTATCAGTTGAGGCGGCATCATTATTGTAAGTGAGACTCAACGTGTCTATACGCTACAGAGAATTGCTTATTTGTTAATTGCACATTAGTTCCAATTTGAAATGGAACCTTTCTTTACATGGTTATGATCATGAATATTCAAAGAAATTCACTGTAAGAACACACTACGATTACAAAAATCAAAACACACCGTTAGATACTTCATTCTTAAATTCCTTGGACCTTGATTTAATCTCAGAATAAGAGTTGATATTCGGAAAGTTGGTGCTGTATTGTATGTTTATTGGATTTGATCTACAAAACGAGTTTTTTAAGATCTCTGGTGTGGCAGTAAATGCTGTCACTGTTTTAAATTCGTTATTAGTGTTTATCACAGATATAATTTTGATTCTTCAATGGTTAGTTCCCATTTTCTCATAGAAACTATGTTTTAGCAAAACAAGGCTTTGCAGCCATTAATGCGTCATGCCTACCACTCTCTTGTGGTACTTGAATCACAAAAGCAATCTTTTATCAGGTCATTTCTACTAATGTTTTGAGATGTTGGAAATATCTTAGAAACCTCTGGTTGCGCAATGTACTGATGGCTACATAATATTGAATTTCTCCTAGGCTTTTCTACCGGAATTTTTTCAAAAGATTCATGATAAAATTCATGCTGAGTTTTGTGATCCCTATTACTTGTTATAGAACAATCATTTAGAGTACACCAGTGCTGACAGTTTGTTGGAGTATCGGATGTCAACTCTTGCATATTTCTTTGAAGAAACCATTCGGGAAAAGTTATAATCAAGAAAATAAATTATGCCTTCACAGAACTAGTTTGATTCTATTAAGCTTCATGTTTCCAATCCAATCATTGATATGTGTTTTTGGGGGTATAGTCGATGGTTTATTCTTGTAAAGGATGTTAGAAAAATTTTGAACTCAATGGTTTTTGTTATGGTTGTAAGGTAGATTTTTACTAGTTTTGATACTTTTTACTGATAGTCACATATGAAATGCCATTAAAATGTTGAAGCGTAAATCATGAACACAAAGGTTGTTGGATTAAAACGCCAAAAAAATTCTCTTTTGATTGATTTGGCTAAAAGATGTTTAACCCGTATGTAGCAACTCTAAATTCTGAACTCAGCTCGAGCAATGGTGTTATTTTGCCTTTGATAATACACTTATCACCTTTTCAAGTAGTGGAGATCAAGGGAGAAAATATAGGAAAACTGGGTCTGACTACTAAATATTAAGTTTTCACATGGAGAGGTTTCTTGGGTGGTGAAAGTCATTGATCCTTCTTGTCGAGAAACAGTTCGCTAGAGCCAATGGTTGTAAAATTTTGATATATTCACTGCTTAGGCGTTTATAATGATCATTGATGTATGAACTACCTTCTTAGATAAACATATTTCACGTAATTGAATGTTTGTATACAATCAAACGAGGTTGTCTTTCTGTACGTGAAGTTAGACTATCATCTATGCATATTGTATCTTCTTACGGTAAACATATTCTTTTGATTAGATAGTCTTGTACGATCCATTGAGCCCCCTCCCCCCCCCCCCGCCTTTTTTTTTAAGTGAAGTGTTCACCTAATGTGCAAGTATTAGATATGAGAATTGGGTGAATATTTTAGGTAGCAAGAAATGTTGTGTTGTATATGTGTATACATGATCTTGGGGAAACCTCCCACGAACGTGTCCTTTTACTTCTTGGTGATCCTAAAGCGGTTGCGCATGGCGCGTGGAAAGGTAGAACATGTGGGTCACCCAACTTGGATAGGCAAGCGGAGTAAGAGATTGGGTCTCCCATTTTGAGGAGGCGAGTGGGGAAAGAGATTGGGTGGCCCATCTTGAGGAGGCGAGTGGGGGAGGAGATTGGGTCACCCATCTTGAGGAAGCGAGTGGGGGAGGAGACTGGTCATCCTTTTTAAGAAGGTGAGTGGGGAGAAGTACATGAGGAAACCAATCTTTGGAGTTGTGGAGTGAAAAGGAGGACCAATTCTTGTGCAAGGCATTTGGGGCAACCACATAACTTCGTGGTGTCTATTCACGAAGCATGTGTAGATGGAGTTTGGGGCAAACACTCATGGTGGGGGGCATCATGATCTTTGCTGACCCAGCCAATCGGAGTTGCAGCCTTCAAGGGACCAACTTCTTTGCATATGTGAGGGCAAGATGTCTCTAGCACCTCCATAGTGCTACAAACGCTTCCATCAAGCCTTGACACCCTCTTCGTGCAAGCTTCTTGTTTTATTTGCTTCAAAGAAAGGAAGTTTTATTTCAGTAGAAATGAACTTCAATACAGAAACGCATTGATGGTGTATATAGGGGAGTGACTATTCATGTCACATGCACCAATCGAAGTAGGTCTTCACCCGCGAAATGTTAACGAGGATCAGCTTTTCACTCTTCAAGTCATC
Source organism: Ceratopteris richardii (assembly GCA_020310875.1). Classification (NCBI taxonomy): domain Eukaryota; kingdom Viridiplantae; phylum Streptophyta; class Polypodiopsida; order Polypodiales; family Pteridaceae; genus Ceratopteris; species Ceratopteris richardii. The sequence goes on along the minus strand of MU263103.1, from coordinate 13,038 downwards.
AAGTTGTATCGTGCCTTCAGGTAGTAACTTTACTACTGTGAAAGAGCCAGCCCACATGGGTGCCATTTTAGTGTGTAAAACAAGGCTTTGCAGCCATTAATGGATCATGCGTAACAGTTTCTTGGTGCAAGCTTCTTCTTTTATTTGATTCAAAGAAAGGAAGTTTTATTTCAATGGAAATGAACTTCAATACAGAAATGCATTGATGGTGTATATATTGGATTGATTATTCATGTCACATGCTTCAATCGAAGTAGGTCTTCACCCGCGAAATGTTAACTAGGATCAGCTTTTCACTCTTCAAGCCTTCAAGTTGTATCGCGCCTTGAGGCAGTAACTTTACTACTCTGAAAGAGCCAGCCTTAATGGGTGCCATTTTAGTGGGTAAAACAAGGCTTTGCAGCCATTAATGCATCATGCCTACCAGTTTCTTGTGGTACTTGAATCACAAAAGCCATATATTATCAGGTCATTTCTACTAATGTTTTGAGATGTGGGAAATCTCTTAGAAACCTCTCGTTGCGCAATGTCCCGATGGCTACATAATATTGAGTTTTTCCTAGGCTTTTCTACCGGAATTTTTTCAAAAGGTTCATGATAAAATTCATGCTGAGTTTTGTGATCCCTAGTACTTGTTATAAAAAAATCATTAAGAGTGCACTAGTGCTGACAGTTGGTTGGAGTATCGGATGTCAATTGTTCAATATTTCTTTAAACGAACCATTCGGGAAAAATTATAAACAAGAAAATAAATTATGCCTTAATAAAATTAGTTTGATTCTATTCAGCTTCATATATTAAAGCAAGGATGGCATCCATATTTAATATTATCTTCAATCTATGTTAGGATACATGCATTTGGAGTGAAATATGCTATGTATGAGCAATTTTACACGTGAAGAATGTCTTCATATGTGAATAAAAAAAATTTCAAGCTATTGTTGAAGGGTCCAATCCATTCATTGATATGTGTTTTGGGGGTATAATCGATGGTTGAAAAGGATGTTAGAAAAATTTTGAACTCCATGGTTTCTGTTAAGGTTGGAAGGTACCTTTTTACTAGTTTTTATATTTTTTGCTGATAGTGACCCATGAAATGCCATTAAAATGTTGAGACCTAAATCATGAACACAAACGTTTTTGAATCAGAAACAAAAAAGTTCTCTCTTTTAAATGGTTTGGCTAAAACACGTACAGAAAGATTTTTAACCCGTATGTAGCAGCTCTAAAGGCTCAATCAACGGTCAAAAACATTTAACATGTCATCATCCATAAATTCTGAACTCAGCTCAAGCAACGGTGCTATATTGCCTTTCATAATACACTTATCACCTTTTCAAGTGGTGGAGATCAAGGAAGAAAAGATAGGAAAAGTGGGTTTGATTACCAAATTTTAGGTTTTCACATGAAGAGAAAGATTTCTTGGGTTGTGGAAGTCATTGATCCTTCTTCTCGAGAGACGCTTCTAGCTTATCCATACTTCGCTAGAGCCAATGTTCGTAGAATTTTGATCATATTCACCGTCTAGGTCTTTATGATGATCATTGATGTATGAACTACCTTCTTAGATAAACATATTTCTCGTAATTGAATGCTTGTATACAATCAAACGAGCTTGTCCTTTTGTACGTGAAGTCAGACTATCATCTATGCATATTGTATCTTCTTTGGTAAACATATTTCTTTTGATTAGATAGTCATGTACAATCCATTGAGTTTTTTCCCCCCTTTCTTAAGTGAAGTTTCCAACTAATGCAAGTATTAGATATGAGAATTGGATGAATATTTTAGGTAGCAAGAAATGTTGTCTTATGCACGTGTATACATAATCTTGGGGAGGCCTCCTACGATGGTGTCCTTTTTCTTTTTGGTGCTCCAAAAGAGGTTGCCTAGGGCGAGTGGAGAAGTAGATGTGAGTCCCCCAATTTGGAAAGGCAAGTGGAGTAAAGATATTGGGTCACCCATTTTGAGGAGGTGAGTGGGGGAAGAGATTGGGTGGCCCACTTTGAGAAGGCCAGTGGAGGAGGAGCTTGTGTCACCCATTTTGAGGAAGCGAGTGGGGGAGGAGATCAGTTCATCCATTTTAAGAAGGTGAGTGGGGATAAGTACATGAGGAAACCAATCCTTGGAGTTTTGGAGTGAAAACAGTGACTAATTCTTGTGCAGGGCATCTAGGGCGTCCACATAACCTGGTGATGTCTTTTCACAAGGCATGTGTAGATGCAGTTTGGGGCATGCATTCATGGTGGAGGGCATCATGGTGTGAGGCGACCCAACCACTTGGAGTTGCAACATTCAAGGGACCAATTCCTTTACATATGTAAGGGCAAGCTCACTCTAGCACCTTCATAGTGCTACAGACCCCTTCATCAAGCTTCACTTAAAGTAGTTCTTTGCCCTCGAGATGTTAACTAGGATCAACTTTTCACTCTTCAAGTCTTGAAGTTGTATCTCACCTTGAGCAAATAACCTTACTACTCTGAACGGGCTAGACCACGTGGGTGCCATTTTGGCAGGTAGTGGCATGATCTGGTATACCAAAATCAGAGGTCCTTGTCCCTCTTTTGCCTGAGATGCTTGTCATGGATTCTTTTGTGATCTTCTCGCTTAGTTTGTAGCTTTTTCATTGTTGCCTCCCTATACTATTCCAATGTTGCTAGCCTTATTATGTGAGGGCGAATTTCAACATATCTTTCTTCCATATCTTTTTAGATGGGCGCAAGCACTTACCATATACAAGTTGAAAAGGACTTTCACTGGTAGTACTCCTTCTTGTAATCTGGAGCCCAGATTGCTCTAATCAAAGCTCCTTGCCAAGAGCTTTGGTGATCTACAAAAAGCTTTCGTAATAATGTGAAGAAGATTTTGTTGGAGCTTTTAGTTAGCCCATTAGCTCTAGGATAGTAAGCACATGACTTGTTATGATAGATCTTCTACCTGTCAAAAATGTACAACAATAGTTGATTCACAAAAGAGTGCCCTTATCACTAATAACTTCTAGTGGGCATCCAAACCATGAAAAAATTTTTTTATATATGAAGCTAGCCACAGTTGATGCAATACAATTCAAAGTGGTCTTAGCCTCTACCCTTTTGGTTGACAAGTTACCATCAAAATGTACCTTTCATTGCTGGTTTGACATGTTGGGATCATGAGCCAACTGAAGTCAAGATCCCATTTCTCAAAAGGTTGCCATCCGAATGAGATCACCAAGGGCTGAAAATTTAGTATTGTTGGGCAAGCAATACACCTTTGACAAGTTTTACATTCTTTGGCATACTTGGCATCCTTGAGTGATGAGGCCATTATAAACCTTTATTAAGGATTTTGTGCACCAAGTCCTCTCCCCTTGGTCTTCATTTATCTCACAAATTTCCACAGTGCAACACTCCAAGATGCTCATAATCCAATTGAACAAATTATCTTCCTCAAATGGCAAGGAGGTCATTACCTCATTATCCATTCTATATCCAATTGTGTTAGCATTATCACACCCTTCTTCCAAATATGTATGCATTTGCATTAGGCTTGGTGGAGATTCACAACATATTTCTCCCCCAATCGTGTAGTGCCTTGACTTGCCTCAACTAAGGTCTTCCCAAGAGAAAAGGAAAGGAGGTTTCCGAGGGTAATGGTATTACAACAAAATCCAACATAAATTGATAACCTTGACAAACATAGGTACCCTTTTGTAAATCCCTAAGGGTGTAACTTGCTGCTAGTGTGCTAATTCATGCTTCTTGGTGTTGCTTTCATCAAGGACAACTTCAACTTCTTTATGGTGAAGTCAAACATCAAGTTGATACTGGACCCATCATCCACTATAAGTCCTATCAAAATCTCATTCTTAATAGATACAATCAACCTTAAATTGTGGTAGTGTTCTAGTGGAGCCGAGGGGAAGCCCACCATATACCCATCCACACTAAGTGGTAGGTACAGATAGGCATTGTATGACCTTGAGTAAGTTTCTTCTCACCTTGGCATCCATCTTAATGAGTTGATATAGGTTGACCTTATTGGGAGTTTCCTTTAGAATTTCTTCAATGTCTACAACATTTGCATATGGTTAAGGAAGAATGGTTCGATCTCTTTATGAGTAATCTTATCATAAGCTTCTTTATTGGTTTCATTCTTTCTCAATTAGGCCTTTTTCCCATCGTCTTTTTCTTTGGGTCTCAATTGATCGTTTAGCCTTGCCGCCACTGCTTGCGTTGGCCTAGTCATCATAGGTTCCATAGAGGATGAATCGCAAAAGAATGTGGAGCCATACCTTCTTTTTGTGGAGAGATTACTATCATGTGAATGAGAGCAAGGTGGTTCCATGCGAAGTCCCCATATAGTGGTCTTGAGCATGTGGGAAATGTTGGAAAGGTGGTGCTCCCTCAGATAGAGAGCACTTACTTTGAATATGTATTCATCACATTGATAACACGAGTCATCTTGTGCATTTGAGTTGGTTTGCGCGGTTATGGTTCCTATTTTGAGACTTCGATGTACTATCATAGAAAATGTTGGGGGCTTGAGAATTACTTGTTCGTTGAGTGCCCTTGAGGAAGTAGAAATCATGACCATTTTCGCCACAAAATTAGCAAGTCACCCTATTTGGGTAGTCCAAGTTAGAATGACCACTATTGTTACATATCATGCACCATAGTTACCTATGAATCTATTGAGCAATCTAGAACTCCTCCACTTTCCATTGAAGTTGGTCAAGTAGGTCATCGTTGTGCCATGTGGGTAGTGAGGTAACCTTTTCTTCATGATGGATCTGTTGCATTTTTAGTGCTTGTGATTTCCTCGTGAGCTGCTTAACCGGGTGTAGGGAGATGATGCAAGTAACTTGACTACCTCTTTCAAAATGTACTCTTGCCTCTTCTATGCATGAGGTGACTACCAAAAAGTCCTCAATGTAGCATTCAACCTTAGACAATCTCATAGCTTTTGTTGAGAAGACTTTTGCAAGACCTTCTCAGTCCATTTCTTCACCAAAAAGTCACGTGGGGCATGTGGTGTTGATATATTTTGGTGGTGATTTGTGTGAACACACTGACACTTTTTTCCCTCTTTGGGAGGTTTTTCTTCCCTTCGCTTGTATATATGCCTATGACTCTAACATGTTACTTATCTTTGTAAATTTATTGGTAATACATTATGCATTGTGTTGTGCTTCAAGATTCTTCTTCTTCCTTGTGCTGTTTGTGTGCTTTTGCAGACCTCAAACTCCAAGATGTGGCAATTGAGAAGCAAGCTCCTTTGTGCAAAGGTCATGAAATAATTAACTTGGTTGCAGTCTTAGTTTCTCAAGTTAGTTCAAAGCTCTTTCTGATGAATTCCGAGGTTGGAACGTTCGACAGAAGGGAGTCTTCAAGGCTTCGCAAGTGGAAAATTGTCCATTTGCATGTCGACTATACCACTTGTATGCAAGTCCATCAATGGTAGATGGAAACAAGGCAAGCATGGTATCCTCTTGATTTTGTAATCCTTTTCCTTGACATAAGGAGATAAATCTCCTTATGTGGTTGTTGCGCTCTTGCACTAGATCCTTCAAAGTAGGAAATTCAATGTTTAACCTTCATAACACATTTGTAGGGTCTTCCATCGATAATTGGTTATGCTCAAAAGTCTTAGAGGTGGATTCATCAGCTTTCCTAGTCTTGTCTTTATAAAGACATGTTTGAGGTAAATCGTGAGAAAAATCAATGGGAAGAGTTAAGGGTATAGGGGTGATTGGTCGTCAAGAAGAGTGATGAGATGACCTTTTTCGATTGTAAGTCTTTATGGGACACTTGTGAAGACTAAGAGAATTCCTTGCTGCTTGGGTATGGGTCATGTCCCCTCTTACCCAATGCTCGATAGAAGCTTAGCAAATCTTTAAAATCAAAGAAAAGTAGAAAAGAGGATGAATTCATGCTTCCAATAGGTATCTTACATATGACATGCAAGGGTGTTGCCATGCATGCCAAAGAGAATGTAAAGGTTTCATTGTGCATGTCAAATTATAAAAGAGAAACCAGAGATATATTCTTAGGAAGAGTAGATACACCTCCTAGGACACCTTCTCGAGCAGGGTTCTCCTCAGGGAAATATATGCTGTAACATGCTTGTGCAGAGAGGCACTTCACAAACACCCAAATCCTCAAGAGGATATAGTTTTAATAGAGAATAAAAAAGCTCAAGTAGAATAGTAGAACTTACCAAGGCATAAATTACATCACATAAAGAATAGGAAATATATTTTAGCAGATAACAATACACACAACCTGAATAACCATAATTAGTTAACCTATTTCCACTTGCCCATCCTCGAGGTTACTTGCTCAATCACTCTTGCTAGTAGGGATCCCTTTCTACTAGTAGCACAAATTATTAGTAATCAACCAATGAATTAGACTCGAAGGGTTTAATGGTTGTCAACATACTCATAGAACAACATATAGCTTCAGATAACCTAACATTTAGGGAGCAATCCAGCACACAATGTAAAATTAGGCCAATGTGCGACAACAAACAATGTAAGAAAATTAAAACATATAAGTGCTAACCCTTAGCAAGGATTGATCGATACACTATATGAGTTGGATAAAGACTAGCCAAAAACTCCAAAAAAATACACAACAAGGCAACCTGCACACACTAGGTACATAGCCCAAATCAAGAGATACAACAGAGAGATAAATTACTACCATAGAGTACCAAATTCCTATTCACACACATAAAAAGAGCAACAATAATCCTAAGGATACACACATAGATGATTGGACAAGTAATCTCTCATTGTCCCAATGAGTGTCCATCAATTGCTTATATAGATACCAAGAGGCCATTTGAGTGGCTTTGCATGACCTCAGATGACCCATGGAGGAGGGAAAAAGATCCCCTTGAGAAGGATTGTAGACCATGAAATGCTTTGATAGGTAGCCTGACACGAAGTAGCGACCTTCAAAGGGAAGTTACTCAGGTGGTCAACCACCCTTGGCAGAGTAACCTCTTTCAAACTTGCCCCCCACTAGTTGGACTTTTAAATTTGTCTAACTTGTCAACTTGAACCTCCTACTATAGTGTTGTTTTCCTTCTTTGTGCCCTAAGTGAGGTTTGGCGAGGGCGATTGGAGAGGTAGATGTGGATAGACCAACTTGGGAAGTAGGGTGGAGTACGATATTTGGTTGCCAATTTTGAGGAGGCGAATGTAGGAGGAGATTGTGTTGCCCATTTTTGAGGAGGTAAGTGGGGGAGGAGAGTAGGTTGCCCAGTAGATGAGGTAACCAACATGGAGGGGCAACCAATCTTGGAGTTGTGGAGTTACAAGGTTCGCCAATTCTTGTGTAGGGCATCTAGGTGTGACCACATAACCTGATGGTATCTTCTCACAGGGCATGTGCAGATGCAACCTAGGGCAATCATTCATGGTCGAGGGCATCATTGCTAGGGGTGACTCACACACTTGTATCAACCAATGCCTTTGCATATGGCAAGGGTGATCTCACTTCTAGCACCTCCATAGTGCTACAAATCTATAGTCACTTAAGCTAAGTTCAAATCTATAATGCATATTCTCTTTCTCACATAATCATAGTGGATTTTTTGAACATGGAGCACGTGGTTCTCCAAAATTGCTTTTCTGATATGATTATCAACAAATAAGGTGCTGACAGATTGAGTGACGAATGCGACACATACATGAAAGTGTAGTTGTGAAAGTTGCTCAATCTATAATCTCACAAATAGAAGTGGCCAAAGTAGGATGCTTTATACTTGAACATTATATGGATGAGCTACCAAATATAAAACAACAACCACTCAATACACATGAGTGCCATAGGAGTGATGCAATCTTAGTCTAAGAAAGCATCCCAATATCATGATACCCACCCAAAGACACCACACAAATTTCAAATTATAAGCTTAATAATTATGAGTGGCTATGTTAGATTATTTGTGAGAAAAGAGTTTGAATCTCAAGCCCTATTTGACATAGATAAAAAAGGCACCCTATTATTGTTGAGGGAGGAAAACATCCAACACCTTCAACATCATGAAGAGTTAATTGTGAACCTCACTCCTAAAGATGAGGACAAGATCAAATTCATCTAATATTGTGAAAAGTTCATTGTGAACCTCATTTCTAAAAATAGCAATGGGCTAAAAATTCCTCAAAACATTCGGATAATGTGATAATATACCATCTTGGCATGAAAAAACTGATAATTAACTACCTAAGTGTGGATTTAGAGCCCCCCATCTGACACTTCAAGAGAGGTATGCAGATAAGCCTTAAATTCAACAATGCTTGTCTTATTAGAAAAGATGAGCAACATATCATAAACCAAAACACGTGAACAACAAACAGAGTTCTAAGATAGCTTAGTGTAGAAGCAAAAAAGTAAACGATTGAACGTGTGGAATAAAGAAGCTAAATAGCAAAACCTAAGGGAAGGAAAATAGAGATTGTGGATGGAGAATAATCATAGAAGGAACAAAAATATAGAATCAATGGCACATGCACATGATAGGGTGATGCAAATAGCAAACATATCTAATGATGATATAAGCATAATTTTGATTCGTTTAGAAAATTGATATCATTGATCCTTCTAATGCATGGAACTAAAAGACCCAAGGTCAAAGAATATGGTTGATCCCTAAGAGAGAATCCAATGAAAATTAAAGCTTTATCCTTGTGTCCCAAGTTAAAATTAAAGAATAACATTAAATTACCAACTCAAAACTTTGGAGCCTCAAGAAATGAGATAAAACATCATTTAGTGATATAAAACTATGGCAAAAATCGCTTTTTAAAGTGCCAAAGTTGTGAAAATTGTCATTGGAGAAATTTCTATGAGCAATTTGTTAGATTGCCACATTACGACATGCATTTTTATAGTTTTTGGGAGACTTTTGCGTAGTATAATTGCAAGAGGAAATATTATCTTACTCGTTCATGTGTTTGAGGAAGTTGGTTTTTTCTAATTAGTATTATTTTATTATTTATTCAATCTTGTAGAAACGTTTTTCTTAATGAACTATGGGTATTATATTATTATTTTGGCCACCATGATGCACAAATAGAAACAATATTTTAATAGAGAAACGAGTCTCGCATTCACATCTCCACATAAATGTACTCGAAAACACACTCTTAACTCGTTTTCATAAGAAAAGACTATCCGTTTTTGTCCCCTCCATTCAACTTTTTTCCATGAGAAAATTTACTCTTGAGGAAGTGCACCATTTTGAAGCTGCTGCAAGCTACATAGTCACTCAAATATTCAACACTTTCTTGATATCCTTGATGTTAAAAGATGGAAACCACTAAGGACTCTCTTGCTAACAAGAGAGTTTGCTATCTCCACATTGATGTTCATAATGACTATGCACCATTCCAAAAGAGATAAGAAAAGGTTAAGCTTCTATTGTTTCAATGTGTGTCTCTTATCAGTTGGTTTGAATGGTATAAGATTTTTTAAAGGCACTCATAGATAGTAGATTAAGTGATTTATATTACACAAGTGCCCTATGGCTGTATGGCTATACCAAACACCTAGATAAAGTAGAATGCACGATTTCATCTTGTGAGAATGGTAGTCACGAGTAATGAAAATCTATCAATACATCATTGTTAGTTTATACTAGTATACTTCATCTACACAATGATATCTTTAGACATTTATCCAAATAAGTGGAACATTAGTACTAATTAACATAGTTTAGTGAAAATTTGTCAATTTTCACCTAGCATCTTTTAGTCAAATCTGCGAAAGTAAATTTTTGATAGTTATCAATTTATAGTTGTTTGACATCCTTTAATTGGGTGTCTAGGAATTTTTATCTTGTGGGCATAGAATTTTTTTTTATCAAGGATTGTAGTGATATGTGGTTGAGGGACATTGGTCTAATCGATAAGTTCAACTTCAAGAAATTTGTGGCAATAGAACATGTTGCTTAGAGATGCAGAAATAATAAATAGGTGAACAACAAACATGGTTCTAAGATAGCTTAGTGTAGAAGCAAAAACGTAAACGATTGAAGGTGTGGAAAAAAGAAGCTAAATAGGAGAACCTAAGGGAAGGAAAATAGAGATTCTGGATGGTGAATAATCATAGAAGGAACAAAAATATAGAATCAGTGGCACATGCACATGATAGGGTGATGCGAATAGCAAACATATCTAATGATGATATAAGCATAATTTTGATTTGTTTAGAAAATTGAGATCATTGATCCTTCTAATGCATGGAACCAAAAGACCCAAGGTTAAAGAATATGGTTGATCCCTTATAGAGTATCCAATGAAAATTAAAGCTTTATCCGTGTGTCCCAAGTTAAAATTAAAGAATAACACTAAATTACCAACTCAAAACTTTGGAGCCTCAAGAAATGAGATTGAACATCATTAAGTGATATAAAACTATGGCGAAAATCGCTTTTTAAAGTGCCAAAGTTGTGAAATTTGTCATTTTACAAATTTCTATGAGGAATTTTTGTTAGATTGAAACATTAAGACATGCATTTTTTATATTTTTTGGAAGACTTTTGCATAGTATAATTCCAAGAGAAAATATTATCTTATTCGTTCATTTGTTTGAGGAAGTTGGTTTTTTCTAATTAGTATTATTTTATTAATTTATTATTTTATTATTTTATTATTTATTCCTTCATGTCAAATGATGGAAACCACTAAGGACTCTCTTGCTAACAAGAGAGTTTGTTATCTCCACATTGATCTTCATAATGACTATGCGCCATTGCAAAAGAGATAAGAAAAGGTTAAGCCTCAATGCTTAACATGGACATCATTAGGGAATAGAGCTTTTCACACAATCTTCTATGGTGTGATGGGTGAATCTATTCACCTTGGCCAATGACACTCCAAAGAGAATAAGTATCCTTTGTCGTAAGGTTCAAGCATCATAGAGTCTTCTATATTGCAAGTGAGAATACTAGATACATGATTCACATAATTGAAATGGATGATCTACCTTCCTTGGTAGTAATAGAAAACCACCTTATTTGTTTGTGTTGGGATTGAATTTTTCTTAGAATGATTAAAAACTGTTTGAAGAAAGTTAATTGCTATATTTAACATATGGCGATATTAGAAGTGTAAGATAGATATGTTTGATGATTCTAAACATTTAAGGTAATTTGAGACTCAAAAAGTTTACCATGGCTGTGCTCCATGTATCTCTATGTCTTATGAAGAAGTTACCATTTTCTATGTACAACTACAAGGAACTAAAAGATGCACGATATGTTCACATTTAAGATAGCACCTAACTTTAGCAAACCTATACGTTTGATCACTTTGGTTTATTGAGAGCAAGAGTGGCGTAGATAGAGGCTTGGATTCTAACTTCATTCCTTCTACATACATTGAAATTCTTGTTTTGAGGAAGAATTGGGAGTCCTCAAGCTTGATAGCAGATTGCTCCTCCACCATTTGGAGATTCTTTTCTCACATATAGCTATGAGAAATAATGGCAAGGCCCTAATCTTCTCTAATATGAGAAAGCTTCCAAGTATCATTCATGATCACAATCTATTCCCTTGATTTTTAATGTTGGAAAGATCCATACTATATTAGTAACTAAAACCATTTTATCATCTTCATTAATATGGCACATACAGATGTTGAACCATAGAAAGATGCATTTTGTGACAAGTTCCTCTTCTTTCATTTCCACATTCAATGCCTCTCCAACCTCAAAGATCATCCCTAGTGAATCCATTGGTCGACATAACACTTCCTTGCCTTCTATTGGATATAAATCCATCTTTTTGAGTGCTAATCCTTGAGGTTTTTCTCCTCCTCATCTTTGTTCTCAATGAAATTTAAATCATATTTCATAAAGGGGCCAAAACCTAATGGTTTTACTTGTCATTTGTTGTGAATCTTGGAGACGGTCTTAAAGCACTCATCAAATATGTTGTATATATGGTACATTAGACTTTGCTTAGTTGAACCTCTTGTGATTCATCGGAGGTAAAACATTGGTTCCTTGTGATCAAGATCTCCATCTTTATGCACTTTTGTTTAATATTCTTTATAGAGGTTTCCAATCATAGCACTCTAATTCATCATTATGTCTTCAAACAATAGTTTTGTATTAAATGTTGTGTAGCAGATGTGGAACTCTTTTTCCAATCCTTGATAGCTTAGGGAGTTTTAGAGATTTGTGTTTAGATCATCATCCACCAATGTTGGTATGGATGACTCCCAAAACAACATAGAGTTGTTGGTTAACATTACATTTCCTTGGTTGTGGTTACTACACCAACGCGTGTCTACTACAACTTGTGACTCTTAAGAGGAAATCTCCTTATGCTCTCTTGGGGAAAAAAACTATACATGAATGATGATACACAAAAGTCCTTCTCCTGGGATCACTTCACCCCTCCAAAGCATAGAAAGAAGTTTTTCATCCCACATACAAAGAAAAAACAGAAGATCCCATGATGTTCTGAGAAGCGATAAATCATTTGCAATGGATGCTAGAAGCGTAGACCTATCAATGTCTTGCACATCATGGGGATGTTAGGCAACATTAAAAAGCATAGACCAGACATTGCATTTCTAGTGGGAGTTGTGAGCAGATATATGTCTAATCCTAGAAAGAGACATTGGGAATCGGTGAAGATGAATTTGAGATATTTGAGTGGCACAAAGGACAAGTGTCTATGCTTAGGTAGAGGGAACACATCCTTTATTGGTTACAAAGATTATGACTATGCTGGTTCTGTAGACAATCATGAGTCTACATCAGGGTACGTTTTTTCATTTTGTTGGAGGTGCTATCTCTTGGAGATCTCGTCTTCAAGAATGTACAGCAGTTGTTTCCACCACAGAAGCAGAGTATGTTGCAGCAAGTGAGGCTTGTAAGGAAGCATTGTGGCTTTTCGTCCTCTTTGCGATGTGAGTTTACCTCAACATGTACCTCCTTTGCTTAGTGACAATCAGAGTGCCATTTCTTTGGCTAAGAAACAAGGTCTATCATGCGAAACAAGCACATTGAGGTGAGGTATCACTTCATTAGAGAT
>MU263102.1:0-49459 GCA_020310875.1 Ceratopteris richardii | reverse complement strand
TAGTGTGGAATAGTGCATCTACCACCAATGGTGCAGCCAGCTCTGCCTTGATGATGTCATGTGGCACTAACTCTTTCCCGTGAAATAGTCGCGAGATCATACGTATTTGTGGCTTCTCGATCGCACTCCACCAGGTGATTGTGAGGCCTTGGGCCCAAACTGTTGCAGCGTACATCATACCTGGTCTGACTAGTGTGTCAAATAGCCACCCCTTCGTGGAGGGCTCCTGGAAGTGTACCTTGTGACATCTTCGCTCTAACATGGCGAAAGTTGCATATCCTTGTGTGAGTCTATCGGTGGCTGCCTGTCTCATGCTGAAGGGCTAGGCAAGCTCGTGAATGTGACTCCGAGGTAGACATTGAAAGTGATCACCTTAATTTGTCCACTGCAATCTCGTCGATGTAAAGACCAAATAGAGTGGGGGAGAGTGGACAGCTTTGCTTAACACTGATGGTGCTAGCAATGGACTCAGACAAACCTCCTGGACAATGTACCCTTTCGGTCACATGCATAGATGGCCCAAATCATCCCTCATGGTTCTTCCAAGATCTGGAGGGGTCGGAAGAGCCTCTTTCGTGGCACTATATCAAAAGCTTTGCGGAAGTCCACATAGCTGCAGTATAATCTCTTCTTCTGCACCCTTGCGCCATCAATGAGGCAGCGCAAGATGTAGATGTGATCAATGGTGGAGAAAGCTGGTCGAAAACCTTCTTCGCCTCGTGCTTGTAGCCGCTCAGTCTCTGCATATGAGCTGAGCTTTGCCTCAAGTATGACACCATATAGTTTAGCCAATCATGATGGTCCTTTAGTTCCGTGGGTCGAGGGTGGTCCCCAGATTTGGGGATAGGCACAATGGTGTGTCTAGTCCACTCCTCTGGGAAGCCGTCCCCTATAGCCTGGTTGAATACATGTGCAATCAACAGGGCTATAGTTGAGGCTGCGTATATGAGATGCTCGCTCTGCAATCCTGTGTGGTCTGTCGAACGTCCAGGTCGTAGTCGTCCTATGTTCCTCTCAACCATCTTTGCTATGAAGAGAGAAGAACTAGTAGGGAGAGGCTCAAGTGGCTGGGTAATGGGAGGCTGTCTAGGTACCTCATATAATCTCTCAGCATAGTCCATGCACATATGTAGGTCCCCAATAGGTGTGGTCGGGTGTGGCTCTCCTAGGGTACGCCATGCTGGAGCATTGTCCATACTCATAAAGAGGTGGTATAGATCAAGCTCCTGTGGCTCTTCAAAGGCTCGCCTCTTCGGGCGTGTGAGGGTCTTCATCCATCCCCTGGCCTCTCTCTCTGTGATCTCTCCTAATGCTTGCTGAGCTCGTAGTCGGCGGGAAAGATCTCTGCATTCCTCATCATACCAATGATTTTGTGGCATAGTCGCATGAGGAGGTGTGTGACCAGAATGGATGGTGTGTGGGAAGGAGCTTATGGCTGATGTCTGAAGGACCGATGCTATCTGTGAGGTGAGTAGGGGTAGTGGAGTGTTAGGATGTAGCAGGAGAAGATCCTTCTCGACTTGAGGAGAAGATCCTTCTCGACTTGAGTGGTATATATAACGCTTGAGCTAGGTCGTGTTGGAAGTGGATGGTGGTGTGATAGGTGCATGTAGTTAAAAGTGTCCGGCCAAATATGAACCGGCCACCCAATGTGAACTGGGCCACCTCCTCATTTGAGCCTATAAATGGGACCCACGAGCTCGTTTGTGAGACATTCCTCGCGCAAGGCACTTTGACTCTTGGCCGTTTGGTAGAGCCGGCCGTTTGGTAGAGCCTTGTCAAACCGTACTAGTGGGAGGTTAGTGATATGGGACACCAGTCCCTTGGAGGTGGCTGCCGACTTGGCTGCAAGCTCCTAGGCTCGGGAGTGAGTCCGTATTGGCTGTACGGCTGGGGGTTGAGTCTGATGTCTGCCCTTCTATTGTTTGTGGATATGGCTCATGTCTTGTCTTGTCCAACACGGAGGATCCTCGAGGATATAACATTGGTATCAGAGCTTGGAAGTTATTATCCGACATGTTCCAGTAGAACCCAGCTTGGTTCGGGACCAGAGGGAGAGGAAGTCTCGAGGGACTTCTTATCTTGAGTATCTGATTAGTGGAGGCACCGACCCGAGTCCGTTTTGAATTGGGTGTCAGTTAGGTTGTCGACAGATTGGACTCTTGGTTTTAGCTAAGAAATTGCTGAAATAAGGGGGGAAGTGTTACGTCCCCAAAATTAAAGGACATCTGGATGGGGGCCTATAGTTAAAAGTGTCTGGCCAAATATGAATTGGCTGCCCAGTGTGAACTGGGCCATCTGCTCATTTGAGCCTATAAATAGACCCATGGGTCATTTGTGAGACATTCCTTGCGTGGGGCACTTGGACTCTTGGCCCTTTGGCATAGCCTTATTACCCGTACTGGTGGGGGGCTGGTGTATGGGACACGAATCCCTTGGAGGTGGCTGCCTGCTTGGCTGCAGGCTCCCAGGCTCAGGAATGAGCCCATATTGGCTCTATTGCTTTTGGGAGGTGAGTCTGATGTCCACCCTTCTACTGTTTGTGAATATGGCTTGTGTCTTGTCTTGTCCAGCAGGGAGGATACTGGAGGATATAACAACTACCATGTTAAAAACTTATTTTGCTGAGCTAAATTGATCTTTTCTTTCTCTGCCACTCAGGTACAAACAGTTAAATGACATTAAATACAATTTTGATTGCCAATATTGTCTTGAGATCTATCCTTCAAATTATATGATATATCTATCACAGAAAAACAGTCATCAGTTCTCGAGTTCGTACTATTGTATAATATGCAAGGTTATGGTTACTATTTCATATTATTGCAAAATGTTGGCTTTCTCTACTCATCCTCGGTTATTGTTATTGTGAACATGCAGTGGGAAATCAATACTGGAATTCAAGGTAACAAAGAAAGCTCATCTGCTTCTAAGAAGTCACCTCAAGAATCCAGAAGAGAAGTTAGCTCAACTAGCTTCCTTATTAATGATATTGGCTGGTCAATGCCACAGCCTGCATACAATCGAGGTAAAGCTGGAAATGTGGAGAGAAATATCAAACATTTTAACAGAAGCCTTGAAGTACATCTAAATTCAAGCCCTCAAGCATGGAATTGGCTACCTGTTAGTGAGGATGATTGGGAAAGTGGGGAATATTTGAATAGACCTGGCTTGATCTTCAATGCTGCCAAGGAGGAACGGCCTTGGAAAGTGAAAACCAACATCTCTCATGGATGGCGTGCTCACTCTGGAACCTTGAGAGCACTGGCAGTCAGTGATGGTGAAACTGCTGTTTTCACAGCAGGGGCAGGGGCAAAAATGAGGGGCCTTGTAAGAAAATGGGATATATCAACGCTACAATTGGAAATGGAGTACACAGGTCACATTGAAGTACGTAATTTATCCATGAAACTTTGTGAAGTTAAATACGTTTTCCGTTTTGCTTCATGTGAGCAAGGCCACAATGCTTTTAAGCTACATGATAGTATAATGTGGAGCACTCCCCTGATCTGATAATTTTATATTCTTATTGACCTGGATATCTTTGTCTTGTATCTGCTTGTATTGCCAGAGAAAGGAAGCATGCCATTGACCTTAGCGCAACTGTGATGAGTCTTAAATTTACCTCTCGGATCAGAGATGTGGCAATAGGTAGTGCATAATCTGTAAGCTTTTGTGAAGCTAATACTGTTCCCTTGCATTTCTCCCTCAGACTGGGAAAATGCTTTCTAAGTTGTTTATGCTGTTTCTACGAAAGGTGAGTGCCTATACTAAAATGGATGACACACACTGCTAATACCATATCAATGCTAGAAACAAGATTCTCCTAGGTCGTTTAACGGTTTTCTCAAAAAAACTCCTTATGCATACGTTCAACAGGTCAGTGAGGTCACATTTTTTGCTAGTCTGCACTAACGACGTAAGCTTCTGAACATGTGTATCAGTTATTGAGCAGCAAATGGGATGTGTTCAATCATAGATTGTAGCATGCTAGTATGGACCTTGCTCGATGTGAAACTGTATAAGAAGAGGCTGTGTGAACTTGAATTGGCGACTGTAGAACCCCTTTGATACATGGTTTATATTTTACTTTGTGATATGGAAGTGTTGTAAAATTCAGTGGACTAGTATATTGATGGTCTTGACAAGTGGTTGATTGAGACAATTGGAAGACGGGGGTC
Source organism: Ceratopteris richardii (assembly GCA_020310875.1). Taxonomy (NCBI): domain Eukaryota; kingdom Viridiplantae; phylum Streptophyta; class Polypodiopsida; order Polypodiales; family Pteridaceae; genus Ceratopteris; species Ceratopteris richardii. The sequence goes on along the minus strand of MU263102.1, from coordinate 45,278 downwards.
AACCATAGATCATGAAAAATCTAGACCAAGACAATTGGAGTGGGACAACTCTAGACCAAGGCAACTCTGTTCTGGGACAAGTCTACACGAAGACATCTTTGGACTGGAACAAGTGTAGACCTAGACCAATCTGGACTTGGAGTACTCTACACCAAGCTGACTCTATACAAGACAAGTCTAGACCAAGACAAATGTGGACCTGTACAATGTGGACAACTGGAAATATGAATGAACTTGGACATCTCTAGACCAAGGCGACTCTAGACAAGACAAGTCTAGACCAAGACAAGTCTGGACCTGGACAAATGTGGATGACTGGACAAATGACTGGACAACTACGCGACTATGAGATGGAAGCCAGCGGACCACGTGCAATTGTCCCACGTTGAGGACATCTTTGTTAATCAGAAGATATTGACACATTTGCACACGGCAACCACTCAAAAGAGGAACGCTGCAAATAGCTTCTATAGGCTTCCATATAGGCAATCTATAAATACCCCTAGTTTGAAAGTGACCTAAAGAAAGAAGCATGGCATACATCATACATGAGTCATAGTGAACACACTAGAGCTAAGGAAGAAAAGTAAGCCCATATTTGGCAATAGGTTAGAGGCCAAGGTTAGGTGTGTAGGAAGAGGGGAGATGGACCTGTTAGGGACCTTGGAGGCCTTATGCTTGCAAGAGAAGAGTACTGGAACAAGCAGAAGTCTTACTGGTCTTTTGGAATCCCTCTTTCAGAGTTGGTGCTTGGCGAAGTCCATCTTCTGCATGCATTGTATTCTCTACATTTGTATCTATTGTAAGCTCTCCTTTGTGTAATACTCCAACAATCTATCTCCCCTCATTGTACCGTTTCTCCTCATTGTTGGGAGCTAGTAGTTTAATCTAACTCCACTTTCGTACTTTACTCACATTTGTGTCTTCCGTTTTCTCAAGTTTACTCAACAATAGCGACATTAGTGATTAAGAGAGTATCTCAGATTGTGATTACTTAGCCATACCTATAATTAAGGTTTCTGCATACTGCACTCTCAGAACATAGCCACATCGAGCACAAGAGCGACATTAGTGATTAAGAGAGTATCTCAGATTGTGATTACTTAGCCGTACCTATAATTAAGGTTTCTGCATACTGCACTCTCAGAACATAGCCACATCTGCAATAGGCAGCTCAACTACTTGCCTGCAAGTAGTTGAGCTGCCTATTGCAAGGGGGCAGGAATGAGGTCCAAGCTGGCTGGAATAAGGTTGCCCATATAAGGGGTTGAACAGCAGAAAACCGTGTCAACCATGTGTTCTGCAGGTCAACCTAGATGTGCTTAGTAGGTCAACCAAATATATGGAGTTGACCTGCTGATAGGAGGGGAAGTCCACCATACTGATGGAAAGAGCTCGACCAAGCTGGTTTGAACGTTGAACAGGTTTAAGGCTGAATCAGTCTACCACTTTGTGAAAGCAAATTGATCATGTTCAGAAAATGGACCTGATGGTGTTCGCCTAAGTCTACCACAACAGAGAACTTGACCAGAGCTGGGAGGTGATCAGCGCTTGAAATCGCAATGGGCCCTGGAGATAGGACACTAAATTGAATGTGTGCGAAGAAGTCAAGCTATGTCTCAAGGTCAACCTAAACCTGATGTAAAGTCAACCTAGGCTTGAACGTTGACCAGGTTTAACGCTGAATCAGTCTACCACTTTGCGAAAGAAAATTGATTATTCTCCTTTGCAGAGAAATCATCCTACTCCTTTTTCATAGATGGAGTGCCATTCTTTGTTCATAATGCCTTTAGTCTTTGACTTGTCATATATACCATTTCTATAAAGCTTCAAGTACACCTTGTGATTTCAGGGGATAAACCCATAACTGCATAGATGCATCATTAGCAAGTGTAACAAAAGGATTGATTACCTCCATAACTCTTTGTAAGCATAAATAGTTATCTTAGTGCACTAGATATAATCCATTGTCTTTCCTCTTTGATACCAAGATGTTGTATTTAATATTTCACTTGTTTGCCAAGCATGCAATCATGAAGAAAATCTGCTAATTTTTTCTACATCAACTCTATGGATAAAAGAAAGTACTTCTGACGCATATCTTTGATTTTTGTGTCATAGCTCCATATGTACATTTTTTGAGCAACATTCCACTTTGCAAATAATAGTGTGTACTTGTTCTCCTTAGTAATGAGGATTGATTCCTTGTGAGATTTCGATGTGCCTTTTTCAAAAGTAATATGATATCTTGAGATGTCGAGCTTGCCAACTCAAAGAACACACTTTCCACGTGTTGACATACCTTACATTCATGGAAAAGTAGGCAACTTCCACGTGCAAGCACTAAATGCACTATACCTTTGCCCTCAATGTTCATGCATAACTGTTTCTTAGGTGAACATCTATGTGACCTGGAGTGTGGGAGACAAAGCATCCTTGTGTGTTATCACATGGATGGATGCTCCAAAGTCTAGGATCCACACATCTACTACTTCATCTTGTGCAATAGAAGTACTTCAATGTGATCTTGTGTTGTTATATGTAAATCATTATCAATATGCGATGTTGCAAGATATATCTCAAAACCTTGTAGCTCTTTGATGACAATGGAGGAAATGCTAGCGCTTTTTTTGTCTTGTTGGTAGAGTCTACCTTCTCTCTCTTGTCTTTCCCTCCTTTCTTTTTTGCATCTCTTCTCCTCTCTTGCTCTTGAAGTGTTTGTAATCTTGCTTCCTATGCGTTTTTCTATCGTAGTGTTACACATAGTTGTTATTCGTACCTGTACAGACACATTTGTACGTGCTTTTTGTACTGTACATACTAGTACATATTCGTATCAATTCGTAGCAAAACACTAAATGTGTTTTATTTTCCATTTTGACTTGAATCTATTAAGGAAAAAAATTGGTTTTGCAACTATAATAGTTAGAGAACAATCATCTCCATGCATAGATACAATATTATGCATATTCATGGCAAAAAATACTCTTTATACGTGTACACTCCCATATACATGAAAAAATGAAAAAAACAATTTTGTACTAATATCGTATTGATTCGTACCTCAAGATTAGTACGTACCTAGTATGGTATTATTATGTAGCATACCTGTCATACGGATCGTACTTGAACAACTATGGTGATACACATGATTCACTCTTGTTATTTCTCTCGCTTTGGCTCTTGGACTTGACTTGATTGAACTTTTTTCTTTCTCCATGGACCTGCCTCTATGCATATGAGCAAGTTTTGACTGAATGCTTGTTTTGGCTTGATTTCTTCGTTTGGAGTGGAACTTTTGACTTTATCATACTTAAAGTAGGAGGGTTACTAAGGAGAACAAGCAATGTATCCCAAGAATCAACATGAGTCATAAAAAGGAAGACTTCTTTGAATCTTTCATCAAATGGTGGCAAGCATGTATCTTGAAGTTCATTAAGAGTATCTTTGAGAATACTACAATGCTTTGAGATCAACTTTGATTCATCAAGTTGCAATCCAACAAACTTTGTTGTCTAATATGTATCACGACCTTATTGTCGAGCTTTGTCCAATCATGACTCATGCCAAGTTAGGGTCCAAGATAGACTCCTCACACTTTTGGAAAATGAGCATGCCCTATATGTGCTTCGTCCATAGAATGCAATCATTTCTTTCAAATTTTTCTCTCTCCATAAGGCACTTTATATGTGATGTAGAAGGCATAATGCTTGTTCTTAGCTAATAGGCACAATTCCCCTTAAAGAAAAGCTTCTATAAGAGCTGATATATGGCTGCCTCAATGTATACAGTGTGACAAAGGCGTTCAATTTCTAGATGCCTTTCTAAGAGAGAGCTTATGGAAATGCACTCATTTAAGATCTCCTGAAAATGACCAACAAATGTATGTAACTGATAGAACAACATGGAGTGGATCTAATAGAACATTATCATCTTATGAAAGGAGAAAATAAAGGTTTGGTATTACTAAAGATAGTGATTGCAACAATCTTTCAAAGTTGCTAATGGCTTTTAAAATGCACATGAATCACCATTGGACGTTCTTCTTGATGGAACTGCACCATAAGATAGAAAAAGTTGGGCCATCAAATGTGGTTTAAATTATCATTGCTAATACCCGAAATTATAAGAGAATGGGGAAATCAATACTGTTAGAAATTTTTAGTATAGTATGAACCCTTTGTACTACACATTGTTTAAATTTATTATTTAGGGAGAAAAGAATTTTCTCATGGATAGATACTTTCATGAGTGATGCAAAATGCATCATATCTTTTGATTCATGGGACACTTTCTTCTTTTATGTCATAATGATAAAGAATTGAGTTGTACTCTAGAGAGACATTTCTAATATATTTATCGCGCTTCCTCTCGTCTACATGTATGCATGGAAGGATGGATGCATTGCCGAGGACTATTGTGTTGAGTAGGTAGCAGATCGTGAATTGACAAAATTTTGGGATGGCGGAGTCTGTGCAACATAAGGTTTTGGATATGGCCTTTGGAATTAGATCACATTTTGTTGTTCATCAACTCATCCATATTATGCTACAACTCGTCTATGTGTAGGATTCTACCTCAGACCTGGTGAGGTGATATATACACATGACTGCCTGTGGTGTGTGTGACATGTCTTGCTTCATGTGGATATATTTTAACTTATTTTTCAATGCTATATCTTGATTCTCTATTTATGTTGAATCAAGGCAAGCAAGTCTCTCAAAGAAGAGCTCAAGAAAGAACGTGAACTTCGCTCAATACTCCTAGAAGAGCTAGCTAGCTAGTGAACTTCGCTCAAGACTCCTAGAAGAGCTTAAGCACGAACTAAACAAATGAGGCTTAGGCGTCGTTAAGAGTGAAAAGTTTCTTTCTCTCAATTAAGAGCTTAAGAGCGGGCGGCGGGTCGAAGCTTAGTTTCTTTGTTAGAAACGTAATTAGCAGCGAAGCATTCTGCTGTTTCAAATCAATCAAGCGTATAAGCGCAATTCTTGCTCTACTGGAATGCTTAGTTGAGAGAGTGTTTCGCCGGTTCCCCTAGCCTCGACAAAGTAGGTTGGTCAATAAATCCCCTTTATCCCGGAACAATTCACCGCCGTGTGGCTGACCGGCGATTACTAACGATTCCGGCTTCATGCAGGCGAGTTGCAGCCTGGTGCGCTCAGTGCGTTTAGTTCGATGCGCGTAAGGTGTGAGGACCAAATGGTATACGAAGGTAAGGTGCGTTGTAACAAATACATATAAATTCATAAGAATCTAATATATAGTATATTCTTATATATTATGCATATTAAAAGTTAAAACTTACAAATACTAAATAACAACCATAATCCATTAATGAAGTTTGAACCATGTGGCATAAATGATAAAACATAATATAATCAAGGCCTGAGGGAGAAAATTCAAAATTATGAACTCGGATAAATCATAAATGATAAGTATGAAGTTAGAAACCATGTATGCTGTCAATTGTCCAATGTCAAAAAGTATGAATCCAAAAAATAACATGATACATCATACATCTGACATGAATGATCATAGTACATACATGGTAAGATAAATCATAAACACCTATCAAAAAGTTTGAACACTGAACAGTGATATCAATATGTCATATACATCATAGTGCCAAGTGTGCATGGCTCATGAGTCTATGTCTACTTTCTACTCTAGATCATCCGTGCCAAAGGACTCATTTGATGATGAAAGAAAAATATCGTCTCTAGGAATGACATTCCCTTCATTATCATACTCTGGATCCACAATAGGAACCATCTCTACAAACTCATGATCCTCTCGTGCATCCACCACATTGTCCTCGAGCTGTGCCTTTGACACCATGGGCTGGCCTCTACGTCGAGGATGCATCTTGCGTCTCCTAGTATAAACCGGTGCCACACTCATAGATGGACCTTGCTTCTCTGGTGGATCACTTTGATGCTTAGTAGTAGCACAAGATCGTCCTCTTGTGACCTTCCTATCAATGTTCTGAAGCCCTCCATGAAGCATCTTATAAATTTGATTGTGCTTATCATCAGTGGATGCTTCTATGCTTTCCTATGATGCGAAAGCACTCTCAAAATCAATAGGCGAAGTCTGAAAAAGAACACAATAAATTTTAAGAATCTTATAATTTATCACATAAGAATAAGCTAGAAACTATCTACACAAATTTTAATTATCAAAATTATTACCTGCCTCGGACCTTTACGAGATCGTAATGTACGTAAAAGTTGTAAATTGGCATTACAAAATACTACTCGATGCAACTTCTCTAAGCTCAAACAATTGCGGAGCTTGGTGTGCACAAAGGAGAACGCACTCCAATTCCGTTCGCATGGGCTAGAAGAGCAATCCTACAATTGTCATTGATCATTAAAATTTATTATTCATGAATATTGGATTATACTCGTCATTTATGTAGCAAATCACGATTGACAAATGATAAATCAAAATTTAATATACAGTATACTTGTGACAAGACCCTCAGCGCGTATGGTGCAATGGTAAGGTGTCCATAACCGTGAGGATTTTACCACTCAAGAGATCGAGATGTGACGTCTTGCCTGAATGAGGTGGATCTAGCATAGGCAATACCAACATTGCTGATATAGGCTGAAAAATCACTATCAAATGCCACCTGCTGCTGATCATGACCCATAATGCACTTCATGTATAAGTCCTTCATATATCGCATGTGTGGTTGCAACCATAAACGTTGACCCTTAAAGTAAGGGTATAAAAGTGTTGCAAAACTATGAAGTTGATAGAGTGTCCATAGATGAAATAGCCTCTTGCATCCTTGTGTACATATGATATAAAAGACCAAGTGTGGATCCCTCTATTTCAGCAAATTGTAGTACTATATGAATCGGTCGCAAGACATGTACAATACGCTCTATCTCTACCCAAGAATCCACGTGGAAAATTTTCGCTGCACATAATTTGCTGTTTCTGTAGGTCCTCTTGCCATGTTCCGCCATCGAGGGTTTATAACCGTCATGCGTAATGCATCCATGCATAAATGTAGTCTAGAGCCAAATCGGGTCTCTGTCAGACAAATCGATTCCTTCTTACTATAAGCGCAAAAAATAGCTAATGCTTGGTGATTCTTACGTATGAAAGAAATCACCTTTTTTGTAGCACTGACCACGGGAGATAGCCAAGGGAGCTTCCCTATATCTTCAATCAATAAATCTGAACAATGTGTAGCACATGGACTCCACACAATGCTAGGAAATTCAGCCTCTACCAACTCTCCCATTCTTCCACAGTTTGAGGCATTATCTGTGATAACTTCTACTACATTTTGTACACTGATTTCCTCAATGACACTTTTAATGTGCTCATATATAAACTCTCCAGTGATGCGTGTGCGTGCATGACTACAATCAATGGCCTTAAGAAAAAAGTGCGCAAACAACTAGAGACCATTATGTTCATGATATGGCGATGTCGAATGTCACTCCATCCATCGAATAGAATGGAGCAACCGTATGTCGGCCATCCCAATCTAATGGGCGCTATAAGTTTCTGGATTCTCTCTTTCTCTTCTATGAGCATAGAGGTATGCAACCGCTTGTAACCCATGCAAGTCTTCAGAAGGGCTTACTTGAGCTTTTGCTTTTACCATTCTCTTCCATGCCTATGTACGAACAACATTAAAAGGAATGTTGCACTCAAGTATGCAGGGCTCTATCTCTATGTGAGCTACACTTTGGCATTGCTTCTGCAAGCCACTGGATATGTAAGAGGATTGAATAGAGGACTGTGATGCTTTGGATCTTTGAGATGATTGTCCTTCCAATGGAATAAACTCTTCATTCTTATCATGTTGGGAAAACGTTCGACTTCTCAATGTGCTAGCACTAAGTCCTGTATCCTCAGCTTCTTCTAACTTCTTCTAGTATATCCTCAGAGGCTGTAATGAATTCACGATGACGAGCTTCTTTAGCATCTTGAGCAAGCTTATGCTCTTTGCGCACAACTTCTACGACCTCTTGTGGGACTTGTGTACGCCCAGCAATGTTCAATCCTCCTAGTCGAGACACATGTCAGATAAGACGTGTAGTGGTGGTACTGACGGACTTACCACAATACTTACACATCCATCTCTTTGTACTAGAATCAGATCCGGTAGTATTCACCAACTCATTATTAGTGGTATGGATACTCCATAAAGGTGAAATGCCACGAGGAATGATGATATATGTGGGGCAAGACTTAAGAGGCAAAAGGTGGAGGCTCTTAGAAAAATTCAAAATTCTAATAGGCTGAAGACTCTCTCTCTCTCTATGATATTTGTGGGCTGAGGGCTCTTAGGTAAACTCTAATAGTCTCTCTCTCTCTCTCTCTCTCTCTCTCTCTCTCTCTCTCTCTTTGGGGAGTTGGATTGTTCACTGATGGCAAATTCGAATGTTGGAATGGCTGATGCTAAGGTAATTTATGGAAGGGTTAAGATCATGACTGACTCTGATGAAGGACCAAGGTAGAAGGGCCAAGGCTAAAGCAAAGGGCTGCAAAGGCTGATGCACAGGGCTGTAGAAAAATTGTGAAAAAAAACCTTAACGAAGTTCGAACCGGTTAGGAACTTAGGTCATGATAAAATTTTTTGTATCCTGTAACCACGAATTTTTGGCAGTGAATGGCACCAAACGCACCAAATGGGAAGAATGTAAAAAACATGCAGTTCGACGCACGGAATCTGCCTTGTGTTGAATAAAATTAAGATTTATAATTGTTACATCAGTCTAAACTCCATCTTTTCTATGGGGGTTTAGATTATAGGTTTCATTGTATATTAGAACTAGTCGAGTCACAATGCAAATTTCTATAAATAACTATCTCTCACGTGTGCTTCAGAATCCTAATCCATCAGCTCATGTACTATTAATGTTGAGTGAGAGTTGTTGATAGACTATTTTGGACTGGTACTCTGGGAAAATGTAAGCAAATAATAGTCTTGCATAACAATGCAAGTTAAAGATTATCTGGAAGCAGGTACGAGGAATGCCAAACAGCTAGATTGTCAACAAACTCCAATAATTGACAAACATATTTACTTGCCAAACATGTTTTGTCTGTTCCAAAGACTTTGAACAACGACTCTTGTACTGCTCAACTAACAGAAATCTAATAATGTAGCCTTTCTATATCAGTCGTTTACCGGTATTTGTAATAATCTATGTATCTTTATCCCATTTGCCATTACTTAATTATGATGACAATTTTTGAGTCTATATAGGCTTTTTGGTGGATTTGCATGAAAGTTGCCTCTCTTGCAGGTCGTGAATGATATTTGTGCCATCCCATGGACACAAAAGGTAGCTTCTTGTGATGGAAGTATTCATTTGTGGAATGCTCAGACCAGTAAATGTATCACTGTTTTCTCTGAGTCCTCAAGGAGTCCTGTTGGATGTTCAAGCTCAGTTCTAGTTCAGAATAATGGATTGCCAAATACTAGCACCTCAGTAAACACAGAAATGGCCATACCATCTGGAATGCTTTTCACAGAGCTCCATATCAATCATTACACGTGCATGCACCTCATCGAGAGAGAACAGAGGCTTGTTGCTGGTACAGGCAGTGGCCATTTAAGGTGAGTAAAAATTTTATCGTGTAATGTCTATGCCCTTCACCTCCTTTACGTGAGCAAATTTTTCGCCACAGGTTCTTTGATTTGAATTCAGGACAGCAACTTCATCTGTGGAAATGTGATTCAGATCCATCTGATTCTTTTTTAGTTTCTGCAATCACGTGCACGGGAAAATATACATCAAGGAATACAGGCTGTGCGGAACAATTATTTTCAGTTGCTATAGGGTCTGGTATGGGTCTTTGCCGGCTTTTTGACTTACGTGCAGGATATTCTGTGGCTTCATGGAAAGCTCATGAAGGTTTTATTACCAAGGTATCTTTCACCTTTTGCTCTGAGATGTTTGTCCTTCATGCCTATCTTTTGAGCATAAATGTAACTAGCTGGTTTTTTATTTGTGTATAGCTTTCCACATTCAACGAGTACTACTTAGTATCAAGCTCTTTGGACAAAACATTATGTCTATGGGACATCAGGAGGTATGGTTCTCTGTAATCCCATGATTTTGTGGATTATAACTTGCCACTTGTTTGAAATATTTGGCAGCTTTCAGTGATAAGGAAGGGCTTTCTAAGCATTGGATATGAGCACCATAGATGATTGATTGTACAAAGATGCAATATTTTAGTTAACCTACCACCAGAGCAGGGTTATGGGGCATTCAAAAATTAACTCGAGAATTAATTTTGTAAGACGTAATCTACTGTAGATATGGAGTTTCAATGATGGTAATGTTTGTTTCTAGCATCAATTATAAAGATAGGACAATTTCTTCTGCTTGCTGTTGGATTTACACCATAAAGAAGAGTGTACATTATGGGTTTAGTAACCTACCCATGTACATCGATTTGTCTCATAGGCCGAGTTCGGCCTCCTAATAGACGTAAAAACACTTTATTTATTTATTATTTCTCTTTCCCCCCCCCCCCCCCCCCCACCCCCACCCCCTCTCTCCCTCCCTCTTTTCTTACATATGATCTGAAGGAAGAAACCAAGAACGAATTGAGGACAAACATACAAGAAGGAATCAGATCAGAAGTGGAGTCAACCCAAAACAATTGGGTAGAAGTAGTGAACAAAACATTAAAAAAGAAGATACGGTAAAAAATGAATACATGAGAGTGAAGGACACACTTCAAGAGGAGAGGCTAAGAAAGATTTGTCGTCTACATGTGAAGATCAGAGGCCTCCGTGGAGGCACATTAGCTCAGATGGATGCATCACAGATATGTCTTCAACTTGGATATATTGACATGCCATTCAGCCGTACATAGAGAGCCTGCAAAGACAATACGAAACCTCGGGCCCTTATATTGCACATGAACTCAGTAGAGGAGAGAACCACTTTTTTCATAAAGTAGTAAGCACGACAGAGACTTCTAGAAGCGTCTTTATTCATGGATGAGAACTCCACAAATATGCAGATAGAGCATAGAAGAGCATGTATGCCCTAGCTTATATGCTTGGAGAGAAGGAAGGAAAGCCTTTTAGCATGATGGTAAGGTACTCATAGATGGATACCCTACTAAATAGAGGTATGTGGCCTATGAGAGTCGAGACAACACCACATCAGGACATATCTCTCAAGGGAGTAGTTTGGAATTCCAATGGGGCGCTGTGGACGGGGCTAGATCGCTTGGAGGCACTAAATAGCATGACTTTATCTCTATCTGCATCCTAACGTGCTTTAGACTCCCAAGCCTTTTCACCTGATCCACGTGCATGCATATAATTTTGATTATCAGCTTCATATGTGTCATTTTCACATTAGTTGGCCATGGATCAATGCACAAATGAATCATCAGTGGACTGCAAATGTACATAAGAAGCATGAACATTTTCATTACTCCTCTTTGCTTGCAAGTACTTGGACACATATTTAACCTATTGGGGAACATTATCACATCTACTAATACCTTATCCTTTCAAACCAAGGGTATGTGCTCTTATCCTATTAGTCCCTCAGTCCCATACATGATCACAAAATTTGCATTTGCATCTATGTTGACCTTTGGTCAAGGTCATGACCTTGTCAACATATCCCATTTTTGTCCCAGTCTCTTTGGCATCTAACAGTAACAAGTCACACTAAACAAATAAATCAATTAGTCATATGTTCACAAATGCATAAATATGCACTGAGGACCTCCAAAGAGTGTAGAAGCGTGTGTGTGACATGTGTTATGATCATTGATCCGAAGCCTATGGATGAAGCATTCGTAATAAAGATGCTACTAGATATGACAAAAAGCAAATATGTATACAGTATAATGTGCACACAATATATGCATAAACATGCCATATGCATGTCATATTATACATGCATGCAGGCAGCAGCATTATACTTCCCCTCTCATATACGATCATACATGCACTTTTGTGCATATATTTCTCTGCATATGAAAGACTCAAGAGTATGCAAATGTTCATTGAGCCTAGAGTAGATGGTGACTATGTTTCAGCAATGTGCAAATAACTTGATGATTGAAGACTGAAGTTATTCGCGACTGTTCAGGCTTGCAATGAGAAGCAAAGTTATTTGTGACTCCTCTCAGTCGACCATGATCCTCTTTGTGAGGTGCACTCCACCGTATGTGGCTTGGCACTCTGTACACTGTGTCAAATCAGAGAATGAGGCAATGAGCAGATTCGGGTCGACTCAAAACCAAATCAAGCACCGATTTTCGTTCAGCTGGGCAGGAAATAAAAGAAAGCCGGTCAGTAACGCATCCGTCATGTCCGCAACCAATCATCAAAAACTGATCCAGACGCGTCCAGAGGCACAATTGTATATATAAGTTATTATTATCTATTTATTTATTTTTTTAATCAAAATTCTTCATAGATATAGTGGATATTTGCATCGAGCGAAGAGGCTGGCCCATTGTACGTCGTGCGATTGGATTTTATCATGAATATGGAAGAGCTGGATGGATTATGGATGGATGCATGCCCGAGTTATGAGGACTCGAGTAGATTCGAGTATTTGGCGGTAAAGAACCCCAAACCCGCTCCAATCAAGTAGCACATGAAATTGATGGCTCTTAGCTCATGAAAGTGATAGCTCTGAACAGCTTCTATATCAAGAAAGGAGGTGGTCAATCTGTAGACTGTATCAATGTCTGCACAAATAGTTGTAAAATTAATAATTTCATGAGAAAATAACTAATAAGGTTGACCAATGGTTAGGAAGGTCAACCCTTTTTTTGTTTTAGTTCTTACTTCTTTCTTTTGTAGCAAGAGGACGAAGTTTATATGGAAGCATCTTACGTACAAGACGGCCAACTGAGGATAATGGAAAAGTAGGATAAAATTGGTTGGCTAAGGAAGTATCTAATTGACTTGCTGGTCTACGCCTTTGAGCTTGGACGATTGGGTAGGTGTTTCTTGGTCAACTAGGTCCACCATTTCTTGATCCACTCGACCATGGGCAGGTGTCGGGTGTCTGAAGCAAAGCATAGTTGCATCGCAATGCGTTGCGAACGGTCTGCAACTTTGCCACCGTGACTTCACAACATTGTTACATTTGCAACGCGTTGCTTTGCATTCATTTTTTTTTTAATCCAACAAATATCAAAAATTATATTTCTCTTAGTAGGGATAAAAATTTATCTATAACCATATCCAAAACCTTCAATACTTGCAATACAAAAAATGTGGAGAATGAGAGACATAAAAAGCTTTAGAAGAGTAGAGATCCATTTATATATGATTTTGGGCCTTATCATCTTTAAATAGATTGATAATTTGAAAATGATAGGCAACGTTGCTTTCTACTATGGTATTACTATTGTGATGGCACTTGTGACTTCAAATTTATCATTTGCCACTTATGATTTATACCATGACTCATATGATTTGTCATAGTGATTCTCGATGTTTTTATTATGATGTATCAAGGATCATGTATGATGTATCATCATTCATGTATGATGTATCATCATTCATGTATGATGTTACATTGTTAAATATTATGTTATGAATCATGATAATCTCTCTCTATCTCTCTCTCTTTGTATGTATGTGTACACACACACACACACACACATATATATATATATATATATATATATATATATATATATATATATATATATATATATATATATATATATATATATATATATATATATATATATATATATATATATATATATATATATATATATATATCTTGAAAAATAAATAACCTTATTGAAACACCTAGTTGCAAACGTTGCCCGCGTTGCCGTTGCCGTTGCTAAAACGTTGCTTTCTACTATGAAGCAAAGATCTTCCTCTGTGCTAGGTGGATCTAGGAGTGAACATCATGATGGCCATCATTACATGTTCTAACTGTTCTATTGGACCACTCCCCCACTACTTTTGATATTTGAAACCCTCATGACACTACTCGAGTGTTGCATACGCAACACGTTGCGAATGTTTGCAACTTTTGCAACGCAACTCCACATTGCATACGTGTTCGCAACGCATTCCTAATCTTGTAGAGAAAAATCCTTCTCAAAAGTCCAAAAATGATCGACAAGGGATTTTTAAGTCTTAACCCTTACAATTTATGAACAAAAAAATTGTTGATCAAGCAAGAAAATCAATGCCTCAATGAGAAAAAAAAATGCAGAAAGATAAACAGAGTATACAATGTCCCACTTATCATATGATCATTCGAACATCATGTACCATATCACATCATGCATATGCATACATATGTATGTGCTTTTGTAATATGTATGTATGTATGTGCTATATGTAGAATTCATGATGTATATTCTTATTTTTGTATGTTTACCCAAAGATATGTTTATTTACTTAGCTATGTATGTATGTATCTATCTATCTATATATGCATGTATGTATGTATGATGTTATTCCTAAAATCTATTACTCTATGTTTATTGAAAGGCATGTGTATTTACTTATGTTTGTATCTATCATGATTCATCTATGTACATAATATGTATGCATGTATGTATCATGTATGTATGCATCTATGTGCTATGTATATATGTAATATGTATATACTTTGTGTATATGTACATAAAAATGTATGTATTATGTTACATGTATGTATGTAGTATATATTTACTGCTACATATGTAATATAATATAATCCATGTATGTATGCATGTATGTATGTATGTATGTATGTATGTATGTATATAAGTATTTATGTATGTATGTATGTATCTTTGTACATGACAAGACCAGTGTTGCATACGCAATGCGTTGCGAACGTTCGCAACTTTCGCAACGCAACTCCACGTTGCGTACGCGTTCGCAACGCGTTGCTAATCTTGCAAAAAAATTACTTTCCAAAAGTTCAAAAATGGTCCACAAGGGTCTTTTAAGTCTTAACCCTTACAACTTATGAACAAAAAATTGGTGATCAAGCAAGAAAACCAATGCCTCAATGAGGAAAAGAATGCATCGAGATAAAGAGAGTATACAATGTCCCACTTACCATATGATCATTCCAACGTCATGTACCATATCACATCATGCATATGCATATATATGTATGTGCTTATGTAATATGTATGTACTATATGTGTAATCTTTTATGTATATTCCTATTTTTGTATGTTTCCCCAAAGATAGGTTTATTCACCTAGCTATGTATGTATGTATCTATCTATCGATATATGCATGTATGTATGTATGATGTTATTCCTAAAATTTATTACTCTATGTATATTGAAAGGCATGTGTATTTACTTACGTATGTATCTAATATCTATGTTTCTATTTTTGTAGTATGTACCTACTATCATCTATGTACATAATATGTATGCATGTATGTATCATGTATGTGTGCATCTATGTGGTGTGTATATATTTAATATGTATATACTATGTATATATGTTCATAAAAATGTATGTATCATGTTACTCATATGTATGTAGTATATATTTACTGCTACATGTGTAATATAATATAATCCATGCATGTATGTATGTATGTATGTATGTATGTATGTATGTATGTACATGACAAGACACAGCGACGACCTACATATTTGATATGAACATTGTATAAATCTTAAATTGTCTTGTTTTCATGCCTTTTCTATGATGTTTAAGCATAAATAGGAAGATTTTTATACCTAGGGTATCTAAAATTTAAATAAAATCTAAAATAAAAATTGATCTGTACGCAACTTTATCGCAACTTGGGGTTCGCAACTTGAACCCGTTGCTAACGCGTTAGCAACCCGTTGCCTACGACGTTGCCATCCCGTTGCTAACCACTATGGACAAGACACATTGATGACCTATATATTTGATATGAACACTGTATAAATTTTAACATGTCTTGTTTTCGTGCCTTTTTTATGATATTTAAACATCAATGGGACGATTTTTATACCTAGAATATCTAGAATTTCCAAAAAAAAAAAAAATCTAAAAAAAAAATTGATATGTACGTAACTTTATCGCAACTTGGGGTTCGCAACTTGAACGCGTTGCTAACGTTGCCTACGACGTTTCCATCCCGTTGCTAACCACTATGCACTACTCCTATGATCCTTGGAGTACCTCATTACTCTCACATGAGAAAACCCATGTGTACCTCCCAAGGGTGTGTATGAGCTCCCTTGGGCTTCCAGTAGGGGATAGATACTTCTAACATACTTCAGCAGATTGATGCTCGAGGGAAGGGGACTTCAGCAGATTGATGCTTGAGGGAAGGGAACCTCAGCAGATTGATGCTTTAATATACATACTTGAATGGACGATGCTTCGAAGGGGGACACCTATTCGAGCTCATTGGTACTCTTTGAAGAGAAGAGGCCTTGCACATGCTTGGTGATGATTGCAAGGTTCGATAGGAGCAGGCATCTGACTGAAACAAGCTTGTTCTTCAAGGGGTACGATCCTGCAAGTGTAGGCTTCAAGGACTGTCGTAGTGGAAGCCAGGGCCTCCTGCCTTACCTTGTGCAAGCAGGGTGTATTCTTGTCTCTCTCAAAGTTTTGTGCAAGCTTGACTGAGCTGAATATTCTTATATGCTTTTGCAGCCCTTTGAAGCAATTGGACCCTTTTGTCTCTCTGCATGCTACGTTACAGGTGTTTGGCTCAGGAGAAGGTCCTTGAGAGGCAGCTGGACTACTTGGTCGACTGGCTTGACCACTTGGACTACCTGGCTGGCTACTTTGTGGGCTGGACTTGGTCCAGCAAGGTGTTTGCCAGACCATTTGGGGATGTATACAGAGGTGCCTATTTATATGCCTATGACTGTGGTAGCACTTTAAGGTAGACATTATTTGTCATTATAATAATCTTGTGCATGCATTATTATGAAGCGCTCAGACTATTAAACTTTCTTAAAGCTCTTATTCATCTTTTGAACTTGTTTAGCTCTCGGTAAAGTCCTGCATTAGTGCACTTTATAGCAGCCTTGGGAGAACTAGATAACATATACTCCTTAATTCTAGAATGTTTTGAAGTTCGTGGTTCACCTTACATGTTAAAGGTTCTTCACCCTTGTGCATAGCCCCATTTATGGCTGCCCTGGAGGCTGGATGTCCAGCTACAGGTCTAGATCTCATCTCTTCCAGAGGCATGTTGCTTACCAGACATCCAAGCTTGGGAAATCCAGACATCCATGAGGGTGGAAAAGAGCATCTCTGTATCGACAGTCATAACAGAGGATTGGGTCATTTTAGCATGCCACATGCAGTGTCCAATCAAGGTGTTGACCCTACCGAACATGGAGGAGATTCGATCAACATTCATTGCTGGATTTACTGCGAGGACGGACTTGTGTTTTGTATCCCCCACACTGGATTCATGCTTCCTTATGTTGTTTAGTGGATGATCCTTCAATCTTCAATCATGCATGATGCCACTCTAAGGATTCACTCTAGCAGCTAAGCCATCACAGTCCTTTTGACATGACACTACCATCTTCCGTTCCAGCTCCAAGGAGTATCTTCCCTTTTTCTCTTAGATGTTTTTTATCTTGTCTTGTCTAGGCATTGTGTCAGGTATATAATAGAATAATTCTTGTAGCTCATTTTTTCATGGCCTTTTGAAGCTGTTAATTTACCGTTTCGCCCTCTCTCTCTCTCTGTGAAAACAACCCATTATTTCTTTTCATGTGAGTCATAAGGTGGCTGGAATAATGCTTACCTTTTATATTTTAATATTAGAATTTTGCAATCTGTATGGTCTCATCTCTGGTGTCCTTGTCATTTTGAAGGAATGGAGCAGCAGGTAAAATACAGACTTTTCATGGGCACAAACATGGAGTATCAAGTTTTGAAATATGGGGAAACAGTCTGCTTTCATCCGCTGGAACTAGGATAGGAATTTCAACTATAACTCTCTCTGCATCACAGGTATTTTATTTTGCCTCTTTTCTAACCGCCGCCTCTTTTAAGGGTCAAATATGATAGAAACCCACACAGGAAACATACAGGATTATACCCAGATATGACAATCAGAAAACAGTATATTACTTTGACAACAAAGAGGGCTTCCATTTAGGCCCTAAAATGGTCCATCATGGGCAACTGTCCATTCCTGTTAATAAGAAATCGCTGTGAAAGTGTCATCCACTTAGATATTTAACCATTTGTCCTCCTTAACTCTCAAATTTTTAGGCAAGGCAGAAATAGATAAGAAATAATGCAGTGTTCCTTTTGTTGAAATACATGACCAAAACAATTCTAATTTTCTTCACATACTAGTGCTTTTGTCCCAGTTCTCTTCTATCCTTGCTTTGAATTTCACCTTAGGTACTAGGATTATTCATTCAAGATGAATAAATAAGATTTGTGTCATAAAACTTCCATTTATCTGCTTAAGCCGTCTATCGTTCACTCTTTGGTGCTCAAGCTATTTTCTTTCGAATTATATTTGCAGGATCAAGAATTATCATTTATAAGATTGCACAAACTCTTTTCTTCAGAATTATCAAATTTGGGATTGTCATCAAGTATCACAACAACAAGTATTCTCCCCTTTTCGAGGTTTCTACTTATTGGCAGTGATGATGGTTATCTCAGAGTGTGCAAATAACAGGGTTGGTTTTGAAGTCCAAATTTCATGAAGAAAAATCATTACCACAGCAAAAGAAGGCTTCAGACACATATCCCTGACAGATATGAAACTGGAGAAATTCTTTCTCGATGGTCTTCCGTTGGAGGGAGGAAAATGAAGTTTGTATGTTGTACAATAAGCGTTGAGCTGTTGCAGTTCTGATTGGCCAATGAGGACTTGAATAGGTTCAAGAACATGTCAATGGAGAACAGGACATCTATCATGACAGAATGATAACCCACACTGGCCTGATTCCATAATTCTTCTTGTTCCAATACAGATCAAGCAAAGATACATAATATGTACCTTTCTGGCAATACCAATTTTTTTTTAACTTCTTCCAGCTGTATATAGTGAGTTTTATCCCTGTTTTTGCCAAAGTCCATTAAGGTTCTCTATGCAAGATATATCACTCACAATGATCCTAATCTTATCCTTTTAAAGTTTGCAGAGGTTATCCCTCATACCAAAGGTTTTAGTTGAAATTTTGACGAGTATTTCAATATTTTTCCCCATATACTCGGGCTTAGAGAAACAAATGCAGGCTAGAGGACCACAAAAAAATATTTGCTAATATATGATAGGAAATTATTATTTTGACTCAGTGTAAACTAGGTCATTTCACTTGAGTCCTATAGTGAATAAATTAATAGATAACAAGACATCTACACAACAAGCAATGCCAACGTTGGTTCAAGAAGAGCAGACAAAGCTATCTCCACAAAAGTTAAAATATGGCCAGGGCTTGATGTCTGCAGGATTTTTTGATGAAACATATGATGGGCTGGTGGAAGCACCACTTTCTCTCGAGGTGGAGAAGTGCTTTAGCTCCAGGATGGGGTAGAAAATTGCTACAAGTATTGTCCAAACAAGTCCAGGAAATATGTGGGACAGGCACTCAAGGTACTCATTTATCGTATGTAGCAGCACTGCAAATTTTTGGAGAACTACACATGGATGTTGATTACCAAGTGCTTGTGATTGTAGTTACAATTGGGAACTTGCAACTTCATGATGGGTTTTTGGATGGGGATTAAGGGGTGAATATGCTTCTAGAATCATATTGTATCGAATTAAAGCTTATGGAATGGGCCCCTACTCCTTTACAGGTGAAAATGGTAGACCAACAAGAGTGCAACCTTTGGGGATTTTACGAAATCAATTAATTTATTTTGGAGGTTTATGGTTTTATGTGACCTTTAGTCTTATGTTCATGTTTGACCAAATTTTGGCTAAGTCCGAAAATTAGGGTTGCTACAATATTGCAAGAAATAAACCCTCAACAAAAATTGGGTCTCCTTTGATGTAGAGAAGTAGCAATAGTTCCTCCTAGTTGTGAAGTAATAGGGGAAGGCCTTCTACAACAATCACAAAAGTAGAAACTGATTGTTAGGTTGGAAGAAATCGAATGTTCATACCCTATGGTATTGGGACATTGTGGGTTGAGAGCAGCTAGAGTAAAGTAGTTAGCGCTTCATATGTGATTGTATTATGTAAAGGGAAGCAAAAGATCAAGCTATAGATGACGGAATGGAAGATGGTGCCTACATTGATGTGGCTCCTATATGTTGAAGGCATTAATATGAGGGATGCATAAGCTGATGATGAAGATTAATAGTTTTTACAGTATAACATGATAGTTATCCCTATTTTTGAAGTGGATGCTTTGAAGGTGCAGAATCACTTGAGTCAAGAAATTAGGGAACTCAACTTGAGCAAGACCATGAAAAGGAATCAAGAAACATGGGAGAAGACCAAGGTCTATAACAAGGTTAAGTGGGCAATGGCCTAAGCATAAAAGTTATTTGAGGACTTCTCGAGTCAAAGTGCAAGAATTAAAGAAGATGACTTGGTTGATCTTAATTTAGGCACTGCACAGGAACCACCTGTGGTGAGGATCTCTATGTAATTGGATGTGGTGTTGAGGGACAAGTTGAAGCAATTGCCACAAAAATATATTGATGGTTTTCATGGTCTCACATGGACATTTAAGGGGCAGATGCAACACTTTGTCAACATGCGATCAATTTGAAGGCACATGTAGTATCGGTTAGACAACGAAGGTACAAAATGAATCCCAACTATGCACAAAAGATAAAAGAAGAGATTGACAAGTTGTTGAAAGTAGGATTATAGATGTTTATCACCTACAATGGTAATGCCTAAGAAATGGAAGATTTGCATATGTGTTGATTAGGAAAAATTGAATGAGAAATAATTACAAACTAATACTCCAGCATATGCGGAAATTTACAGCTTTTTGGATGGATTCAGTGGACATAATCAAATAGAGATGGCATCATAAGATTTGGATAAGAAAACATTCGCAAAGGAGTGGGGCATGTTTGTCCCTAATATCATGACTTTCAAACTCAAAGATGATTGTTGGCATTTCAGAAGTGGGAAATGCAAGTTTTTGAACGTTATTTGAATATGTTCATGAAGGCTTTCTTGGATGATTTGAGTATAGTAGGAAGGCAGGTTGATGATTTAGAGTAGCTAAAACTATGATTTTAGCGATGTAAAGAACTAAAGTTATACCTCAATCCAGCAAAGTGTGAGTCTATAGTGAAAAGAGGCATGTTATGGGGACACATCATTAGCAAAGGAGGAGTGGCCATTGATCCACGAAAAGTGTAGTAGATTGCACAATGTATACCCGAAAAATAGTGAAGTAAGTTATGTGCTTTATTGGCCAATTAAAATGGCATGGTAGGTTACTCAAATATCTAGCACATGTTTGTGCATCGCTTTCAAAGATGACACAAAAGAATGAACTATTTCACAGAGGATCAAAGCAACAAGAAGCATTAAGTACCATGAAAAAAATGTTGGCAATCTTATTTGTATTAATACCTCTTGATTGAAAACTATCTTTCCATTTGGCTAATTATGCCTCTCATATACTAATAAGAGCAATACTTATACAGGAAAATGCATGTGGGATGGTATAAGCCAATTTACTATGCCAACAATATACTGAGTCCCATGGAACACACGTATAAGGTGATTGAACGTGAATGTTTAGTAGTCATCTATGGCCTTCAAATTTTCATGCATTATTTTTTACCTTATAAGGCGGTGATTCATATGGACCGTCAAGCTTTGATCTATTTACTAAAAAATCGCATTTGTCACGTAGGTTGGCAAGATGGGTGTTAGTGATGCAGAGGTTTGCTTATTAGTGATTCATGTGCCAAGTGTTACACAGAGCAAATATGAAGGATAAAAGAGAAAATTTTACTTTTTGAAAGAATAATTTATTCCAATCTTTGTCAAAATGAGGAATAGTCTTCCTCATGATGACATGTATCGTATGTATTTTTTCTAGAATTTTTGGAGCTCTCTAGAGTGTAGATTTTTAGATTAGAAGTTGAAGAGGACCTATTTTAAATGTGAACATGGACACTTAAAATAGTATAAAAGACAGTTGAAGTCATTTTTGTAGAGGGATTCATTTTTTAAGATTAATGAGAACTAGAAAGCTCTTGGCAAAAGTTTATTTTTCATCCTGTGCTCATGATAATTTCAAGTGGATGTGGGTATTTTTCATGGATTTATCTCTGAGTTCGATTGTTTTATGTGTGTGTGATACATTCATTCGTACTACTTGTAAAATCAAGGTGTAATTTGTTTTCTTCAGACATTGTGAATCTGTAGAGGTCCCAATTCTCTCATCAAGGGATTACAATCACAGAAACTTGAATCTAATCTTACATATCTCTTCCTTATAAAAAAAATAGCACACTTTAGGAGTTGAAATGACAGAAAAAGCTTATTCCTATCCGTATTTACATTGAAATGAAGAATTTTAATAGAAAATGATGAAACCTTTAAATCTTGTGATGGGATGGGTTAGATTAATGAATATTTTGATCTTTGTATGATAAATATTGGAGTCATTAGCAAATAATGGGCTAGGGTCTTAGTATAATCCTCGGATTGATAATTTAGTGTTTGAAGTTGTTAGTCCTTTATGCTACGGTGATTTGAGAGGATAATTCCAAAGTACAATAAACATTTTTTGCACTGTTCTCGAGGAATGTTGAATTGGAGCTTACTCGATCTTCCCAGTTCATGGTAACCAAAACTTCATCAAGGTATTTTTGAAAGTATCAAATGCAAAAGGGTCATGAAAAGGTGAGTACAACTTTGATCTTGGAAAGATTTGTTCATTCATCTTGCTGAATTGATTTTGAAAATAGTTTTCTCTTCATTCTCTAATTTCATTAATGAAATAGGATCATTTACTCATAAGCTCTTGAGGTTTCTGAGTTGAGGGCGGCATTGATTATAACATTTTAACTTAATAAAATACGAGAGAAATCAAACTTTTAGGAGAAATAGTTAATTAATACGTTTCATTGAGAAGGGTTTCAAGGAGGATAATTGGAACTTTTGTTTAAATTGTAGGTCAAAGGTGAAGAAGGAATACCATAGGAGAGCATCCCATGCGAAGTATAGAAGAACTTTGTAGAAAAATAGAGAAAAGACACATTCTCGAAAAACATAAATTTTTGCAAGAAATCACAAATTTTTACAAGGAGGGAGATATTCATAAGTGAAGATAAGTGTATGATTGAGAAGGGAAAAGAAGTCACAATGAAATGCAATCAATTCTCAGGTATGATTGAATGTCAAACTTCAACAAAAATTTAGAAAATCATGATTTTCTAAGTAGAACTATAAAAGCTAAGGAGAAGGAAGATTTTCATTTCATTGAGTGACTTGTGAGAGATTGAGAACAAAGAAATTGTGATTGAGCTTTGGAGTAGAAATTCAATATTAGAGCAAACCATTTGGTTAAAAGGTGAAGGTAAGTACTTGACTTAATTTTTCTTATAAATGTATTGTTACTTTTATGCATGAAAGATTGAGAAAATCAAATAAATTGAAAATCATGTTTTTTAGTTTCATTCGCTTTTTATGAAAAATATTGCAATTTCCGTAGCTTCTTTGATTGCATGCTTAAAATGGATATAGGCACATAAGTGGGAGTGAAGAAAATCATAAAAAACTTGTGAAGAAATTTTGCATATACATAGACACAAAATTGCGATTGTCTATAGACAATCGCTAAAAAAACGCGATTGTGAGCAATCACGATTTTCAAACACAAAAAACTTGATTTTCAACAAACAGGATTGTGAGAGATTTGGAATTTCACGATTTTTTTCGACTCAATTGTAAAAAAAAAAGATTGTATGTAAAAACATTGATTATGAGAAACACGATTTTCACTAAAAACATGATTTTGAAGAAAAGAGGAAATCTTGATTTTCTGCTCATAGAGATACGTGATTGCTTGCACAAAATCTTGATTCTTTCAAAAAACAGGATTCTTTACTTGGAATTGCGTTTCAAGAAGGAATCATTATTTTGGATCTAAGAAATCACGATTCTGATCATAGAATCGTAAATTCTTGAGTATCATTATTTCCAAGAAAAATAAAGGTGATTTCCAACATAGAATCATGATTCTCCAAAACAAGTCAAAAACATGATTTTGAGGAAAAGTAATGATTTTTCATCAAATTATAAAAAGATAAAAAGTTGGAAAACTTAAAAGTGGAAAAATTGGAATCAAAGAAAAACATTCAAAATCGGGACTCTCATTCAAAACTCAAAGAAAATTCAAGAGACATTGAGTGCAAAACTCATCAACAAATTATAAGTGAGGGTTTGACCAGACATATGTCACATTTCAAGAGACATTGAGTGCAAAACTCATCAAAAATTTAGGAAAAAATAGTAAATGATAATCATGAAAAGACAATAAAAAATAGATTTCAACCAAAAAATTCACAAATTGATGAGATTGAGGTTTGGTTTAGTCACAAAACATGCACACACACATAGAGGAGAGAGAGGAACCACCTTGTGCATCACAGTTGTAGTCGGGAAGAAGAAAATACACCGTTTTCTCAATTAAACATGGAGGATCATAGTGGGAAACCAAGAATTTCTAACCAAGGGGACTATAAGTGTCGGGTGTGTCTAGAAGTGCGAGTGTATGTGTAGAAGTGCGAGTGATACACAAGAAGTGCATACAAGGAGCAGAAATGGAACAAGAAACATAGAGAAGATGGATGGCTAGAATAGCTCTCTATTCATGATAAAAAGAACAACAGTAAGAGTTGAATAATAAATTTATAGGGAAGAGGTCCACATCAAAGTTAATCGAGGAACACGTAAGTGTAAAAAATCCCACCTAGAGCGAATGATGTGAACACATACAAGGGGTGACAGATCAGCCCCTACTGAGCATATAAGCCTAAAGCTTTGCAAAAAGCTTCAAATGTTAATGGTGGAAGAGCTTTGGTGAATATGTTTGCTACATTATCTTGTGTAGGCACATATATCGAATCACTATCTCTTGCATGAAGGTGCTCTCTTACATAGTATTCAGGCACCTCCATATGATTGGTTCGTGCATGAAACATTGTATTTCATGCAACAACCAATGCACTCTGACAATTAGTGAGAATATGCATAGCAATATCCATATCCATGCGAAGATCCATGAATAGGTCAACCATATACACTCCATTGTAGCTGTGAAGACTGCCTTGTACTCAACTTCACAACTCGATGTCTTGAGTATAAGTTTCTTCTTACTCAACCAAGATATGCATGAGCCAAAAAGTAACTACCATTAGCGT
Source organism: Ceratopteris richardii (assembly GCA_020310875.1). Classification (NCBI taxonomy): domain Eukaryota; kingdom Viridiplantae; phylum Streptophyta; class Polypodiopsida; order Polypodiales; family Pteridaceae; genus Ceratopteris; species Ceratopteris richardii. The sequence goes on along the minus strand of MU263102.1, from coordinate 19,981 downwards.
ACATGGAAATATCATAAACAACAACCCAATCACTATCTATAAAAGCATGCAAGCATGGTTGAGTATCTCTGCCATAAATGAGACCTAAACTCGAAGTTCCTTTGAGATATCTAAACACACGTTTCACTCCTTTCCAATGCTTAGTGCTAGGGCTATGCATGAATCGACTCAACCAGAAAACTACATACTATATATACGGCCTTGTGTTGCATGCATTATTGGAAGTTGAGAAACTAAATCCTATCTCCACTGGTGTGGAAATTGTCTTGGAATCCTCAAAGTCAAATTATTGAAGTAGTTTTTCAACATACTTTGCTTGATGCATAACAATTCTTCCCTCAACAGATACAAATTGGATGCCAAGATAGTAGTTCAAAGATCCAAAATAATCGACATCAAAAGTGGTTCAAATCACTCATAAGGATTTCAAGTTTTGCATCGCATGATCTAGTCGTACTATTTTTATGCTCTGCAACACCATTTTGTTGAGGTCTATATGGCAACATATATTGGTGTGAAGTTCCTCTTTCATGAACAAAAGCATTAAACTCATGTGACATGTATTCTTTGCAATGATCTGTGCATAGAGTTAAAAGCTTGTTTTCATCAAAAAATTCAACCATAGCTAAAAATGGTTTGAAGCAAGAAAATACTTCATTCTTTGCTTTCATAGGATACATCCATGTATGGCAAGTAACATCATTAATGAAAGTACTGAAATATACGTGTTTCCCAAAAGATAGAGTCTTGATAGGACTCCATACATCACCATGAACAAGTTGCAATTTTATTGTAGTGTGTATATGATGCATTTTTCAAAGAATGCAACCTTTACATGCATGCTTCTCAATGGACTCAAGTGTTGGAAAACTAATAACCATGTTCTTCTTTTGCAAGTAAAGCAACCTATTGAAGTTCAAGTGACCAAAATGAGTATGCCAAAGCTCCATTTCAACCATGGAGGAAGTATGAGCAACCATTTCAGGTAGCCCTCTTGTATGTATCCAAGTGATAAAAACCATTTCACAATGTACTAGATATCACAACAATATCTGAATGTGAGATATCTTTTGAAGCTTTGAAAACTTGTTTAGTCACAACACCTACACTAACAAACCCTGAATGGGATCTAATCTTTCATGTACACGTGGATGATTCTAACTTTGCTTTAGGATGTGTATTGGCACAACCTATAGAAGGAAAAATGGTGGATTTTTCAATAGCCTATGCAATTACACAATTGAATGAGGCTTATAAAAAGTACACTCCTAAAAGAGGGTCTGGCTATGGTGTATGCAGCAAAAAAGTTTAGACATTATCTAGTGACAAATAAGTTCAAATTCTTTGTTGATCATCAAACTCTATTATATCTAGTAAATAAGACTTGCCAAACTCGAAGAATTGTAAGATGGTTCTTACTTCTAATGAGTCTGACTTTGAAGTGGTTGTTAGGAAAGGGAAAATACATATGAGGGCAAGTAATTTTTCTAGAATAATGAGAAGAGATAAACCATAAAAATTAGATGATGATCTTCTAGATGCTTATCTATTTAAAATAGAGAGCGTACGTGAGTGGGCAAAGGCTTCGGAACCAATATGATCATTTGCACCAAAGTATAAAAATAATACTTCCAAATATGTGATCTTGCAAAGTAGAATTTCCTTCTACTATTCGGATACATGTATCACTTGAACTCAATTAGAATATTGAAGTATTGTGTATCAAAAGAAGAGCATCAAAATTATTTAGAGAAAGCATATCTTTGGAATCCATGTTTGCATGCTTCAAAGATTGTGACTCTAAATAATTTGGAAAGGTTGGGAACCCATTAAACAAACAAGGAAAGCAATGTGGATAATTATGTGTCCCAATGTGAACAATCTACACAGAAGGAATTAATGCAACATGTGACTATCCTATTTTTATGTAAATCCTAAGTGGAGTGAACACATAGTGGAATATTTGAAACACAATTCTCAAGAAAATATAGAAAACATATACATACACAAAGAATCTACAAGAAATGTGTAAAGAATTTGTGTTAATAAACAATCATCTACAAGAGGAATAAATGGCTATCTTAGAATTTGTGTTCCAAAAGAAAAATGCTTGGAAATGTTAGAGCTAGCTCGTTGAGGAGTAGCTAGAAGACATTCTTCAAGTGTTACCACTTCTAAGTTGATTCTCTAGTCAAGGTTTCGGTGGCCAAATCTATTCAAAGATGCCAAAACTTATGTGGGTAGGAGTGACATTTACTAGAGAAAAAAATACACAATAATAAAGGATGAAATACCATTGAAGCCTTGAATGTCCGAAAGAGCATTTAGCAAATGGGGATTGGACTTTATCATACCAATACATCCATCAGCTAAAAATTCTCATGGAAAATATAATGGCGATAACAAACTATTTGACAAAGTGGGTTGAAGCCAAAGACACTTCAAGAAATGATGCTCAAAGATCTACTAACTTTTTTGTATGAAAATATCATAACTAGATTTGGAGTACCAATTGAAGTGGTGGGTGATAGGGGAACTCATTTCTTAAATCACGTAATAAAATCTTTGACTTATCACTTTATGAAAGCTCATAGGAAATTAACACCCTATTTTTCCTAAGAAAATGGATTTGTATGGAGTATATCTAAATTTTTATGCATTATTTTCTCTAAATTGATAAACACCAAAAGAATAGATTGGGATATGCGGAGTGCAAGCAGCCATGAATATTTATGCAGGGAAGAATAGACAAAACTCCTACTATTATTTGCATATCAAGAACAAAGATTTTCAAGAAGGGGATTTATTTCTAGCATACACACTTAAGGAACATAGTAAGAAATTAGAAAAAAGAGGTTCACTCTAGTGGGGTTGTACAACTTACGAACCTAGATGGAGAAGTCATGCCAAACTATATGTGGATGCAGTATCAAGAGATACATGGAAGAAGAAATAAAGATAAGACAAGAAGCTCAAGAGGAAGCAAAAGAAAGAATTAGAAAGAGGAAAGAGTTGAGAGAAGTAATGAATTTTGAGGTTGTTAAGAAGGTAATGAGTGATCATCTACTAGTGGTGGAAATACAGTACAAAGAACAAAGATTAGGGTTTTGTTAGACACTATTGTACAAGTAAATGTAATCAGTGCAAAATTATTGAATCACATAAATGTAAGGAGGAATAATAAGGACACATTGATTAAAGCCATAAATGGACTATGCCTCTTTCTTTGCCAACTATCTAGATTGAATTGAGAATAGGAGATGAGGAAACTTTAGTAGAATGTGAGGAATAGCCTAAGGAGTTAATGTCTTAATGCTTAATTCTAGTTCAAGAATGGATGATCCAAAATCAAGTTTCTTTGGATTTTGAAAATAAACTCTTAAAGTTAAAAGTGAAAGGAAAAACTATGAGAATGTTGTTTGTAAGTGATATTGTAAAGAACCTTGACCTAGACATACAAGAAGCAGAAATGGGAATTTTTTGATTCCATAATTAATAAACATCGGAGAAAACAATCAAAACCAATTTCAAAAACAAAATACAACAGGATCATAGTAGAAATGATGGACACAAAATAAATAGAGTACAAAAAAAATATTTCATAAAAAAAGTGACGGAAGTTTGGAGACCCAAAGTAGATGTGAAAAAAAAAAAAGAAAAACAAGTCAATGTATACATGCCAAGAACAAGACATAGAGACAAATGTGGAGACCTAAGCAAGATATCAAAGAAAACTTTAAGGAATCTCTAGAAATAAAGAGGCAAATCCATTCAAAAGAATAAACAAAAAATAGAGAGTTAGTGTACAACATTGAAATTCAAATGGTTATAGATATAGGTAACATAAATAAAATGCGAATAGCTCAACATCAGATAACCACTTAAGTGAATTACTTAAGACCTTACTTATGCACCATTTAGACAATTGCATATTCAAAGTAAGCATAAATATGGCTACAATACAAGGTGATGCATACATGAAGCATGAAATTTCTTTTAACCCAAGCACTCAAAGAAGCTCTTTAAACATGGGGACAAGAGCTAGGAGGTGGAGAAATTCATGGAATCCTCCTCATTACTATTAGTAAAAAGATAATATATATATATATATATATATACATACTTAAAGGGCAATATAGAAAAATATATTAAAACAATGGAGTAAACAATTGTTGATATATTTAGGTAGTGATGTGTGTGAACACGCTAGGACCACCGGGGCACTTTTTTCCCTCTTTAGGAGATTTTTTCCCCCCGGCTTGTATATACGCCTATTGCCCTAATGGGCTACTTATCTTTGTACATTCAAGTGGTAATACATTCAGTATTGTGTGTTGTGCTCCAAACTTCTTCTTCTTCTTTGTGTTATTCGCGTGCTTCTGTAGACGTCTAACTCCAACAATCGGTGTCAGAGCAGTCACTGCTTCATTTAGGGCGTTGTCTGCACCTCTCCGGTTGGAGTCTCAAAATCATACGAAATTTGGTAAGCATACTCAGGGTGTTTTAGAGATCAAAATGGATTCACTCTATCGTGCCAAAATCGCGATCTGAGCTCATTTCGGCCTCTAAATGCACTATCACAGTGCTTGTGCATGCTATTTTGTCTTTTTGTACCAAAGGTATATACCAGTTTCAGTTCACCATTATAAGCGTCTCAAAGTCTGCTATAGGTTTAGCAGAATTCGTCTGGGTAGTTCTGTTCAACTTTTTGAGATACAATCAATTTTTCGCATCAAGGTATTTTAGTCACCGACCATGGCTGAAAGCAGTGATGTATTCCGTATGTTGGCTATAGAGGATAAGTTGGATGGTACCAACTACCCATTGTGGGCTTATATGATGCGTCATGTATTGGTCGCAAAAGGACTCTGGAATATTATGCAGGGTGTTGAAAGACGTCGTGTTACACCTGCGAATACAGGTACTGCAAATATAGGTGCTGGAGCTAATGAAGATGGTGATGAAGATGATATTCTGTGGATTCCTATTTGTGGTACTATTTCTATTGCACCTATTGTAGAGAAAATTTGTTGGGATGACAGAGATGCTCAGACACATGCATTGATAGCTTTGTCTATCAAACGTGCTATTATTCCTCACATTCACTCTTGCAGGGCAGCTAAGGATGCTTGGGATACACTTACCACATTGTAGGAGGCTAGGAATGAGGCTCGTGTTGCTTACCTCCAAAAAAAATTGGAGAGTGAGCATATGAATGAAGGTGATTCTATGGAAAGTTTTCTCACAAAGATCAAGGATTCGAAAGAATAGTTGATTTCTGCTGATGAAGTTATACCAGATAGCTCACTTGTGCAGATCGTTCTGAATGGTCTTACTGACTCATATCAGAGTTTTTCTTTTACTCTTCATTTGATGATGAAAGGCAATCCAAATGCCTTTTCATTTGAGGAGTTAGTCTCTTTTTTGTTGCACGAAGATCAGTCTAGGCATAACATGTCTATTATATGTGTTGCAGATCAAGCTTTCCTGGCTAGTTAGAAGGGCAAAGGCAAATGGAGCTCTTCCACTAGTAAGTAGAAATCTACAAATGCTGCACATTCGAAGAAGGAAGACAAAGATGAGAAGAAATCAGAAAAGCAAAAATTGTTTTGAAAATACTGTAAAGCAAATGATCATTTCATCAAGAGCTGTCAAAAACTAGCTGCTAAAGAGGCAAAGAAGAAAGTGGCCGGAATGGTTGTTGCAGAGGCCTCTACATCGAAAACAGAGTCTGATAATCTTGTGCAAGAAGAAGAATGGGCGTTTACTACTATTTGCAACTTTGAACCATCTTCTCATGAGCAGTGCATGTCTGTAGTAGACTCAGATGTTTGGTACTTTGATAGTGGGGTGACCAAACATATTACCTCACAGCGCAGTTTCTTCTTTTCACTTGAGCCTACCCCTATAGTGAATACTGTTACATGCGCCAACAACTCCTCCCATCCTGTTATGGGAGTTGGTAAGATCATTTTGACTATTGCTGATGGTAGTTCTTTCACTTTGTCAGATGCTTTGTTTGTGCCAGGGATCAAGAAAAATTTATTATCAGTTTCTGCATTAGCCAAGATTGGCTTGGTTGTGAAATTTGTTGATGACAGATGCACAGTTCATGATCTGTCAAATGGTGACATCATTATTGCTTCTGGCATTTTATGTCGTGGACTGTATAAGCTCATAGACTATGAAAGATCTGTAAATAATTTCGCATATGCAGTACATGATTCTCAGGCTATGTCAGATGCAAAGCTTTGGCACACACGCTTTGGTCATCTGAATTTCGCTAGTTTGCTATACCTACAGAAATTTGAAATGGTGTCCTCTTTACCCAAACTTGAGGCACCCGGAAAACATGTTTGTGAAGGCTATATTCTGGGTAAAATGCATCGTTCTTCCTTTCCAAAAGATGGTTCACTTCGGGCTACTAACAAATTGCAGCTTGTACATAGTGATGTCTGTGGTCCTATGTAGACACCTTTTGGGAACGATCTTCACTTTGTGACTTTCATTGATGATTTTTCTAGGCATGCATGGGTATATCCATTGAAGGCAAAGTCTGAAGTGTTTATGTCATTCCAATAGTTTCTGGTTTTGGCTTAAAATCTGTCAACATGTAAAATGGGCACCCTCCATTCTGATCAAGGCAGAGAATATATGTCTTCTGACTTTAATGCATTTCTCGCTGAATGTGGGATAAAACATCATTGTAGAGTGCCATATACACCTCAATAGAATGGAGTTGCTAAACGAAAGAACATGTCACTCATGGAGATGGCGAGGTGTATGGTCAAGAGTCAAGCTTTACCACATAGTTTTTGGCTTGAGGTTGTCATGTGTGCATCATATGTACTTAACAGGTTTCCCACTAAAGTGTTGCAGTCTATCACTCCATATGAGGCTTGGCATGGTCGCAAGCCATCTGTTGCTCATCTGCATGTTTTTGGTTGTCTGTGTCACGAGGAAGGAGATAAGGAAGAGAGCTCACACACACACTCTCACTCTTAAGGAGAAGCACACACACAAATTGAGGCAAGGAAGAATAATCTTCTTCTTCTTCTTCTATTACATTAAAAAGGAATGTACAAGAATGACCTAAAAACAAGAATACAATAAGTGCAGTATATAAGATCAGTACATAAGGAAAAATCTAATGTCCACGAATGAGTGAGCTGGCAAGGAACAAATGTGCCATCACTCTCAGTAGATAAATCTAATAAATCTCAATGAAGTATCCCTGACATATACCAGCGTGACCACTATACATATCAGAGAAACAAAAAACTAATATGTGTCATCCTGGATCATCACATGTTGAGCTTGATATTTCAACACTCCCCCTCAAGCTCAACGCCATATCCTGTAATCCAAGCATCTCTCGAAACTTCTTCAACTTCTCAACTCCAAGTGCTTTGGTGAAAATATGAGCAACCTGCTCATCTGTTCTCACATAAACAAGATCAATATCACCAGCTAATACCTTGTCTCTGATGCAGTGATAATGTACCTCGATATGCTTTGTTCTAGCATGGAAAACAGGATTCCGTGCTAACTGTATGCTGGTAAGATTATCACAATAAATAGTGATAGGCTTTCCCACTTCCAAACCTAAATGTGCAAGTAGCATTTCTAGCCATGATGCCTCATATGCTTCCATTGCAGCACCTCTATACTCAGCCTCTGTACTCGACAAAGAAACAGTGGGTTGCTTCTTACTGCTCCATCTAACAGCTGCACTCCCAAGTGAGAATAGAAAACCACTAGTAGATCTTCTATCTGGAATGCTACCAGCCCACTCTACATCGATGTATCCATGGAGTACCATCACAACAGATGTTGGTAGACAAAAGGAAGTTGTTAGCTTGTAACAATACAAGTTATAAAATTATAAACATGGCATTGATAATATATTATGGAACTTTGTTCTTGAGTTGAGCAGAGAATGGTATTACTGGTGCATATGTAGGTATAGCTAGAGGCCATTTTCTAGGTGAGTTGACTATGTAGAAAAATTCTCAAGCAGGCTTATAGTGGCCTATAGTGCCTTCGGATGCAAAAGCATTTTTGAAGTTTTGTGATCAATTTCAAAAGGAGCGTAGTCCAATGGTTAAAAATAGAATGCCATTAAGATCAGTTTCACCTTTGGAACCTTCTATGAAATGGGGCTTGGGTTTTGTAGGACCTATTATTCCCCTTCTAAACTTGTAGGCAAGCAATATATCTTGGTTGCTATATACTATTGCACTAAGTCACTGGAAGCTCAAGCACTTCAAGATATTGAAGTGGTAAGTGTGGAAAAATTTTCTTATAAGAACATTATGACCCGATTTGGATGTCTAGTGGAGTTGGGTATAGACCAAGATCTGTAGTTCATCAATTAAGTTATAGAAAATTTAAGAAAAAAACATATGATCCTGACTAAGAAGTCCACAACATAAATATGTAAATTAGACGCAACAATCACTAGTCTACACATGAGAGTTACATACCATTTCATTAGCACAAGGGTTTTTTGTCAAGGCATGTCAAAGAGCATAGTATCACATATTTCTTTCTTAGAGGACAATTCATCTCCTCTGATGATAATGAGAGGTGGTATTACTCTTACATGCATGTCATTGAGGAGACAAAGCGATTTTGTGGCTATACATGAAATTTAAGCAGTGGAAGAAGTCATTGATGAAGCGGTAGGTGTGTCAAAATGCTTATAAGATTATGAATATCTTTTTCTAGACTTTCAATATGAATTAGATATGAACATGAAACATAATAAGAAGTGGTTCCAAAGATTGGGACTACTAAATTTTATGTAGCTTCCATGGTGGCATTAGAAGCTCCAACACTCTTAGGTAGCTAGAATTGTCAACACTCTTAGGCAGCAAATTTATCACAACTAAAAACATAGGACAATCACTTATACGGTGAATGTTATGTCATAAAAAAGCTCATCACTAAATACCTAATGTAGGGGGTTTTATGTATTCAAAAAAGCTTGAGTTGGTACACACAGATGTGTGGGGACCATCAAAGGATTTCAGCATCAATGGTTCAAGGTATTATGTGATTTATGTTGATGATGCTACCAGATGGATCACTATCTATGTGATTAAAGATAAGTCAGAGGTATTCAATACATTCAAACATTATCATGTGTATGCAGAGAGAATTACAGGTCATAAGTTGAAGAGACTAAGGTCAGATGGAGGGGGAGAGTATTTCTCTAATGAGTTCAGTGATTACTTGTGGAATGTAGGTATAGAAAGGGAAATTACTTGTAGGTACTCTCCTCAACAAAATGGTGTAGCAGAAAGGAGGAATAGAACTCTTGTTGAGTTTGAAGATCCATGATGAAGGAGAAAAATTACCCCAATTATTTGTGGGCTGAGGCTATAAATACAGCTACATATTTGGTCAATAGATTACCATGTAAAGCTCTACAAGGTATGACACCATATGAGGCATGGTGGGGTAAGAGACCTACTCTAGATCATTGCAAAGTATTTGGATGTTTGGCATATGCATATGTGCCATCTCAATTGAGGCATAAATTGGAACCCAAAGCTGAAAAATATGTGTTCATTGGATATGATGATAAGCAGATGGGATATAGGTTGTGGATGTTGGAACATCAAGCTTACACTATGCTTGAGGTGGATTTGATCTACATCAAAGGCTATCGCGTCGAAAGAATATCCGTTGGAGAGTTCTTTTTCATATGCTCATTTATTGTATTTTTTTGAGAGATTTTTGATGGCTCATTTACCGTTCTAAAAGCCTTGGTCTTTACACATGTAAAGGTAGAAATATAGAGCCAAAATCCCACGAATTTGTGGTGGTTGAATTTGCATTCAATCAAGCAATCAAGTCACCTAAAAGTAGATCATACTAGATCCTCACTTTTCGTAGATTGTAGGAAAGTGAATTGATTCCCTCCAACAACCATTCCCTCCTTCATTTGAATTCAAATTCAACTTGTAAAAGTCGTGGAACACTCCTAGAGGCTATATAAGGACTTGAAATTACTTGTACATTACATGGAAGCAATATACATACACTTGTGACCATCATTGTCTTGCTCCTTCAATTCTCTGCATCATCTTCATTGCCAACAATAATCTTGCAGAGGCTGCTGCTCTCTCTCCAGAGCTCCAAATTGAGTGCAAGATGACTCATTGGAAAGGTATGACCTCTAGTGTATGCCTATAAAGTTTCATAGCATTTGGTTCCGCAGATTGGGAGAAGTATGAGTTTTCATGTCTCGGGATCAATCTCTGCATATTCCTAAAAAATAGGAAGTACCACCGGTGAATGTCGCATTCATTCCTATAGCATATTTTGCTTATTCCTTATACTTTCGTGCATTCCATACACTCAACCCTATGTGTATCACTCCCATAAAATTATTTTTTCTAATTGTAATCACGCTGGTCGCTATGGACATTTGAAGTTCATTATCTCTTCCATAGATAGTAAGTTTTTTGAGCTAGTCGACCTGCAAACCTATCTATTTTGTATCGACTCATTCTCCTTGATGCTCCAAAGTACATAGTGTGTTTCTTTGCACTTATAGCATGGCTATAAGGTCTATTTGAGTCTCCATAAGCTCAAGGGCTGGTCTTGTGCCGGTTGGCTTGACCAAATTTCGTCGCTTCAAAACACACTTTTCTACCTTCTACAAGCTTCTCCAAGTTCTTTCAGTGGTATCAGAGCTAGATCAAGATGGGTGACGGATTTCCCTCAATGATCGAGAAGCTTGATCGACACAACTAGGCGGCTTGGAAAATCAGGATGGAGGCCTATTTGCAAGGTAGAAATCTTTATGGAATTGTAGCAGGTGATGAAGCTATGCCTATTCCAAGATCCAAAGGAGGACCTACACAAGAGGAGACAAATAAGCTCACACTTTGGTGCACAAGGGATGCTAAAGCAAGGTCGTACATACTAAACTCTATCTCTGACTTTCTATTACCACATATTAGAGGATGCAAGACATCTCAAGAGACTTGGGATGCCCTCGAGACTTTCTTTTCTGCTAGTACCAAAGCAAGAACGAATCATCTTTGGAACGAGTTCAACCAAATGAAGAAGACACCTAAACAAACCATCACAAAGTTTGTTACCAAGGTCAAGGACATTGCAGATTAGTTAGCATCCATTGGAGAGCTGATTGAAGAAGAGGTCATCATGAGGCAAATTCTCAACGGCATTCGAAGTGATAAGCAATGGCAATCCTTCACGACGGCTTATGATCTCATCATGGATGTGCAAACTCCAGACTTCAACATCAGTCTTGGACAACTCTTCAATCAAGAAGCCAACAATAGCATAAAGGAAGGTAACTCTTATCATGGTAATTCAACTAGTGCTCTATATGCAGATAAGAAGGATAAGAAGCAGAAAGGCAAGAAGAAGGAAGAAGATGAAGAAGAGACTTCCCAAGCCAACTTTGCAAGCAAGCAAGTGGAAAGGGAAGAAGAAAGGACCAAAGCAAGACAAAGCCAAAGTTCAGAATGTTCAACCTTGTGCCATATGCGATAAGACCAACCACACCACTTAGAATTGCTGGTTCAATGGGAAGACCCAGAAAGGAAGTGGAAGAGGTGGATATGGAAGCAATAGAGGCAGAGGTGGACACAACTTCAACAATAACAATAGAAGCTATAATAGAAGAGACTACAACAATTATTCAGAAGATCAACCACATGAAGACTCATTGCTTCTCATGAATCTAAGCCACAAAGAAGGTAAAGAAGATGATCATTTGTTCTACATAGATTCAGGATGCTCGAATCATGTTGCAGGCAACATTGCTCTTCTATCTGATTTGGAAAGTCCAAAGCATAGACATGAAGTGCAAACAGGGGATGACACGAAGCACAATGTGGAGAAGATTGGTAATGTCAAAGCTTCCAATGGGAGGACACACATTCTGAGTAAGGTTCTGTAAGCCGCCTGATTGGCATTTGTAATTCTTTACTTTTCGTATTCCGCACAAACCAAAAGGTCGTTGCGAAGAGTTGTATCTATTTATAAACTAATGAAAGGACGCTCTGGTGATGATCAGGAGAATCGCCAGACTGTCTGTCTGGGCGATTGCATTCTGTGGAGTTACCGTGGTGTTGTGTTTGAGAAATCTGAGTAATACTGTGTTTTCGTCTCTAGTTGATTGCATTAACTTGTGGTTAGCCCAAGTCCATTAAGTTGCGGTAATGAAGTCTGTGTTACGGTAATGAATAACTTCGGTGTTACGTACTGAGAAAGTATTAACCTGAGTACGAACAGTAAGTCTGTGATAGACTGAACCAGAGGATTGATAGTAATTTGTATGCAAATTTTTGAGTGTTAACGTACTACGACGTAAATGCGTTAATTGGGAAAATTAAGTTATAGGGCCTCTGATTAGCAGATCCCTACACCCCCAAGAACCCGAAAGAGTTTAAACGTGCCTATGACAGCAACGCACGTTTAACACTGGCGCCGAGTGTTGCAAATTGATTGTGGAAGGTGGCCATAGATTGTGAATCGATAGTAAGGTGGAGTAGTACGCAAGTGTTGCAAAGGTGATATATGCCGGTTACTCAGTCCGGCGAGTCGTATCCGAAGTACAGGAGAGACTGACAGCCTTGGGCAGTACCAAATTTGCTAGGGACACCCCTAGGAGGCAGAAGCACAGATCGGTTAAGCCGAGTCGTAGAAGAAGCGAAGTGCGTTAGCAGTGATTCCGGTAGCATTCCGGTGGAACATACTGCAATTCCGGTAGATTTCGGTGTAATTTCGGTGTAGTCTACAGAAGATACAGTAACTTTAGGGTATACACGAACGTAGTGTGCAGTTGACCCGACACCATTTGGTCAAGATTCGAACCTCTCTGAGGATAGAGGTGTGTTATCCAGAGAGACCATTGCTGGTGAAAGAATACCCTAGTTTGGGGAAAGTTCTACTAATTCCGGTGATAGTTCAGCCCCCGTTGCAGGGAATTTACAATTTTTCGGTGACAGTGTGATACTTCCTGGTGAATCTTCATTCCAGACACCATTGTTTGGGGTAAGCTTGCCTACGTTTGATACCAAAGAAGAGGATAGGCTATTCGAATTGGAGATCCAAAAGAGGTTGAGTGCTATTTTCGAACCGGAAGGTGAGCAGCCTAACCATATAGACTCCGAAGGACCAGAAACACCTCCTCAAAACTCAGGAGATAGTAATGGTACCACTACTAGCACCATGAGTGGACAACAACAGCAACAACAACAACAACAGCAACAATAGTAGCAGAATAGCAACCGCCACTTCCACTTCGACCTGTTCCAACAAGGGTGACGTATACAAAGTTCGGTGGATTTCCAGGTGACGACCCTGATGCCCATGTGTGTACCTTTGAAATAAGTTATGCAGTGCTAAACCATCCACCCGATCCTGTTGGTGCAGATCAATCACCAATTGAAGATTTAGAGTAAAGGAAATGGATACATTCACAAGAGTGAAGGACATGTACACATATGTACATTAGTTATGACATAGGTTACATATACTTATGTTTTGATGAGAGTTTGTATATAGATGTCTATAAATACTTTTGGAAAATGTCGGGATATAGAGAGAAGACAAAGAGAGACTATGTATGAGCATAGGAATAGAGAAACTTGTGATTTTGTAAATGTCAATAGACTGATGAGAAAGTAGTTGAAGTCTCTCTCACTTTCTAGTTGTAGTCTTCTCATGAAATGAAGAAAATGTTGCGCCCGATGTTTCTGCGTCTACTCCGTCTGTGGTAGATCATTTGTGAAATCCTTTTGAGGATATCTAAGTTGTTAGTTAATGAGTTTGTGGTTTGAATTTTAGAGTCTAATTGTAAACAGGTGAAGAGAATTGCTGATAGGAACATTCACATGTGGTGAGTGTTCACAGCTCTCTGAAACAGGCGCACATTTCGAGTCCAAAGAAATGAGTAGTGCTCAGTGCACAGTGTAAAGTTTTACACATATGATAGCTCAAAATTTAAGTTGAGAGATAAGCTATCTTCAGTCAAAAGGATTTGGTAAAACGGGTTCGACATTGTGAGAACCAAAGTTAAGAAGTTAGGGGTGTCTAAATCGACTTCTCAGAAGTGCAGATTCAGACATAGGTAACTTGTGAAGTCAATTTCTCAAGTTATACTAAAGCTTTTGAAGTAATTCAACTTGGAGGTGATGCGCAATCTTTAGGAGATGATATGTACAAAGTTTCATCAAAAACTTTACACGTTTGATAAGTCAATGTGAAGAAATTCTGCAGCAGACTTTTCTGTGTTTCATCTTCTTCACAGATTTTCTCAATTTTGATAATGTGGAGATTGGACCTCTAATTTAGTGAAGGTTTTGACTTACTCTTGATATAGAGGTGTTCTAAATTCAAGAGTAGGTTGTTCTTTTGGAGATTAACACTCTCCATCAGTGGTATCAGAGCAGGAGACATCAAATCAAGGAAAAGAAGGTCCCGACTGCTGCAGATTCAAGAAGTTCAACACTTGAAGAACTAAGAAGTGAAAGCTTGGAGTCAAAAGCCTGAGGAGAAGTCTACTCGACATCAAGAAAGACAAAAGGAGTCTAATTTGAAGTAAAGGTACATACATTGCTTGTAAAGCTTGAAGTTTTCAATACACAGGTGGACACAAGATGGGAGATGCTCTACAGATAGAGAAATTGGATAGGGAAAACTATCCTGCATGGTCAATGAGGATGGAAGCTCATCTTATGAGCAAAGATTTGATTGGTTACATCACAGGAGAAGAAGAGAAGCCAGAATTCAGAGATCCTAGTGTTCCAACTAGGGAAGAGTTAGCAGATCTGAAAAATTGGATGAAGAAAGATGCTCAAGCAAGGAGCATTATCTATATAGGAGTCAATGATTACTTGTTACCTCATATTAGAGGTCTTGAAAGTGCTACTGACATATGGAATGCTTTGGAGGAGCATTTCCAGAACACTACAAAGTCAAGGAAGGCATCCTTATGGGCAGAGTTTACTACCTTCAAGAAGAAGGCCTCTCAATCTATTTCAGACTATGTAACAAGGATGAAAGATATTGCAGATGCATTAGGAGCTGTTGATGAGGACATTGAGGAGGATAAGTTGGTAAGGCAAATCCTTACAGGGTTGAGAGGTGATGACAAATGGAAGCCATTTATTTTGTCTACAGAACTATCACTTGACCATTTCACTCCTGATTTAAATCAATTGCTAGGTCATATGTTAACATTTGAGCAGGATGTTAAAGGAGATGGTGACAAGAGTACAGGACATGCAATGTACTCAAAGGATAAGAAGAAGAATAGCAAAGGAAAACAACAAGCAGGTGAAGATGAAGGAACAACTACTCAAGCCAACTTCCTAAGAGGAAGAGGAGGTGGCAAAGGTAGAGGAAGAGGCAGGAACAACAAAGATGGAGGCAAAGCTTGCTGGATTTGTGGTAAGACAAATCACTTAGCTAATGATTGTTGGCATAATAATCAGAATAATGGTGGATATAATCAGAACTATAATTCAAGAGGAAGAGGTGGCAGAAATCAAAGAGGTAATTACAGAGGTAGAGGTGGAAGGAATTACTTTGGAAGAAATGCAGGTAGAGGATTCCAAAGTCAACAATACAATAACACCTACTACAATTATGCTTCAGATCAAAAGGAAGATTCAACATTGATAATGAATGCAACTTGTGAAAGGCAGAATGAAGATCAAAGAGTCTTCTACATTGACTCAGGGTGTAGCAATCACCTGAGTGGTAACATATCTTTGATGACTGATTTGGAAAGTAAAGTATTTAATCATGTTGTTCAAACAGGTGACAACACAAAGCACAATGTGAAGTCAATTGGATCAGTGAAGGCCAAGGATGGAAGCACCTTATTGAGTAAGGTCTTGTATGTTCCTACAATCCCTAAGAATTTGATAAGTGTAGGTCAAATTGTTGAAAAGGGATATGAAGTAAGGTTCACTAATGATGGAGTATATGTGGAAGACCCTAGCCAAGGGTATAAACAGATTGTTTCAGGAAAAAAGGAAGGAAGATTATTTACATTGAAGATTCAAGGCAATATTGGTCATGCTATGTTCACATATGGAGGTCATAAGATCTCTGAGTTAGATCTTTGGCACAAGAGGCTTGGACATTTCAATGAAAGAGGTATTAAAGATATGGTTAACAATGGTTCAGTGCTTGGATTGCCTAATGTTGCAGGTCAACATATGACATACAAATGTGAGGCATGTCAATTAGGTAAGGCTCATAAACATTCTTATTCCAAGCAAGGTTTTATGCACTCAGAGAAGCTTGAGTTGGTACACACAGATGTGTGGGGACCATCAAAAGATTTCAGTATAAATGGATCAAGGTATTATGTGATTTATGTTGATGATGCTACTAGGTGGATCACTATCTATGTGATCAAAGATAAGTCAGAAGTGTTTAACACATTTAAACACTATCATGCATATGCAGAAAGAATTACAGGTCATAAGTTGAAAAGGACTAAGGTCAGATGGAGGGGGAGAGTATTTCTCAAATGAGTTTAGTGATTACTTATGGAATGCAGGTATAAAAAGGGAAGTTACTTGCAGGTACTCTCCTCAACAAATGGTGTTGCAGAAAGGAGAAATAGAACTCTTGTTGAGTTTGCAAGATCCATGATGAAGGAGAAAAATTGCCCTAATTATTTGTGGGCTGAGGCTGTAAATACAGCCACTTATTTGGTCAATAGGTTACCATGTAAAGCCTTGCAGGGTATGACACCATATGAGGCTTGGTGGGGTAAAAGACCTACCTTGGATCATTGCAGAGTTTTTGGGTGTGTGGCATATGCATATGTGCCATCACAATTAAGACACAAATTGGAACCCAAAGCTGAAAAGTATGTTTTCATTGGCTATGATGATAAGCAGATGGGCTATAGATTGTGGAGTCCATCAACAAAGCAATTTATGGTTTCTAAGGATGTTACATTTGATGAACAAAGCACTTGGTATGCAGGTACAATCAACATCAATACAGGTGATGAAGAAGAAGTGAGTCAAAGAAAAGGTAAATCAAAAGTTCAGATATTTGATGAGCAAGAGAATAATGAAGTGCAGGTTGAAGTGGAAGAGACACCAAGATTTGATCCTGAATGTGAAGAGCCAGAAACCTCTAGGAGTGGAGAACTCAGAAGGTCAACAAGAAATAGGTGGCAACCTACAAGGTATAGTTATGATACTTCATTTCTAGCCACAAAAGATTATGCTTATATGGTGAATACAGATGAAGACCCTTCTACATATGAAGAGGCAAAAGGTAAGGAAAAATGGGAGAAAGCTATGCAGGAAGAATATGATGCACTATTGGAGAATCAAACTTGGGATTTGGTTCCTAAACCAAATAGTCAGAAGATTATTGGATGCAAGTGGGTCTACAAGACCAAGAGATTTGCAGATGGAAGTGTGTCTAGATACAAAGCTAGACTTGTTGTCAAAGGCTTTGCTCAAACATATGGTATTGATTATGATGAGACCTATAGTCCTGTGGCAAAGATGACAACCATAAGGACACTTATTGCTATTGCTGCATGTAAAGGTTGGAAGCTATGTCAACTTGATGTGAAGAATGCTTTTTTGAATGGTTATATTTCAGATGATGTATTCATGGAGCAACCTCAAGGATTCAGAGATAAAAAGTATCCAGATCATGTGTGCAAGCTCAAGAGAGCTTTGTATGGCTTGAAGCAGGCCCCAAGGGCATGGAACTATAGACTTGTGAAGTTCCTAAAAGAACTTGGTTTTCATGTGTCTAAAGCAGATAGTAGTTTGCTTGTCAAAGCAAGTGAAAATGGTTTCATATACATGTGCATATATGTTGATGATATAATTCTTACAGGTACAGATGAAGAAGGAATACAAAAGCTTAAGAGGCAAATGGAAAAGGAGTTCAAGATAAGTGACTTGGGAGACTTGTCATACTTCTTGGGCATGGAGATTACATATACTCAACATGGAGTATTTGTGACCCAAGAAAGGTATTTGAAGAACTTGTTAATCAAGTTTAAAATGGATGATTGCGGGGTAGCACCTACACCAATGGAGGTGAATCACAAATTGAGTAAGTATGGAGGTGAAGAATTCAAGGACATGAGACAATATCAGAGTTTGGTTGGTAGCCTTATCTATGCTACTCTAACTAGACCTGACTTATCATATGCAGTAGGGGTTTTGTCTCAATTTATGCATTGCCCAAGGAAAGAACATTGGATTGCAGGACAAAGGGTGTTGAGGTACATTAAGGGTACACTCAATGAAGGTTTGTATTATGGGTTTACCTCAGATACAAATATCAAAATTTATAGTGATGCAGATTGGGCAGGTAATCCAGATGATAGAAGGTCTACATTTGGATACATGTGTTATGTGGGAGATAAACTTATCTCATGGTGTTCCAAGAAGCAACATACAGTTGCTTTATCTTCTACAGAAGCAGAGTATAAAGGCATGGTTGAAGCTGCAAAGGAAGTAATTTGGGTCAAGACATTGATGAAGAGTTTTGACATTGTGCATGGGATACCAATTATATATGGAGATAACATGAGTTCATTGTATTTAGCTGCTAATCCTGTTTTTCATGCCAGGACCAAACACATTGAGATTCAGTATCACTTTCTAAGAGAGAAAGTGATGGATAAGGAGATTGAAGTCATACATACTTCAACAAAAGATCAGATAGCTGATATGCTTACAAAGAGCTTGGATGGACCAAAGCTACAGAAGTTTAAAGACATGGCAGGTATAAAGAAGAAAGGAGAAAACCTCAATTGATGATTGAGGGGGAGCTGTTGGTGCAGATCATCACCAATTGAAGATTTAGAGTAAAGGAAATGGATACATTCACAAGAGTGAAGGACATGTACACATATGTACATTAGTTATGACATAGGTTACATATACTTATGTTTTGATGAGAGTTTGTATATAGATGTCCTATAAATACTTTTGGAAAATGTCGGGATATAGAGAGAAGACAAAGAGAGACTATGTATGAGCATAGGAATAGAGAACTTGTGATTTTGTAAATGTCAATAGACTGATGAGAAAGTAGTTGAAGTCTCTCTCACTTTCTAGTTGTAGTCTTCTCATGAAATGAAGAAAATGTTGCGCCCGATGTTTCTGCGTCTACTCCGTCTGTGGTAGATCATTGTGAAATCCTTTTGAGGATATCTAAGTTGTTAGTTAATGAGTTTGTGGTTTGAATTTTAGAGTCTAATTGTAAACAGGTGAAGAGAATTGCTGATAGGAACATTCACATGTGGTGAGTGTTCACAGCTCTCTGAAACAGGCGCACATTTCGAGTCCAAAGAAATGAGTAGTGCTCAGTGCACAGTGTAAAGTTTTACACATATGATAGCTCAAAATTTAAGTTGAGAGATAAGCTATCTTCAGTCAAAAGGATTTGGTAAAACGGGTTCGACATTGTGAGAACCAAAGTTACGAAGTTAGGGGTGTCTAAATCGACTTCTCAGAAGTGCAGATTCAGACATAGGTAACTTGTGAAGTCAATTTCTCAAGTTATACTAAAGCTTTTGAGTAATTCAACTTGGAGGTGATGCGCAATCTTTAGGAGATGATATGTACAAAGTTTCATCAAAAACTTTACACGTTTGATAAGTCAATGTGAAGAAATTCTGCAGCAGACTTTTCTGTGTTTCATCTTCTTCACAGATTTTCTCAATTTTGATAATGTGGAGATTGGACCTCTAATTTAGTGAAGGTTTTGACTTACTCTTGATATAGAGGTGTTCTAAATTCAAGAGTAGGTTGTTCTTTTGGAGATTAACACTCTCCATCAGATCCGGCATACAAGGCCATCGTATTCCAGTCTACATTAGTTAATGAAGCAGCAAGGTGGTTAACAGAGTATGATATCAACCATTTCGGCACCTATGAGGCGGTAAGGGATGCGTTTTTTGCAGAGGTTCCAGCTGAAGAAGAAC
>MU263101.1:0-49460 GCA_020310875.1 Ceratopteris richardii | reverse complement strand
TTTTGAGTGCTTTACTTTGATGATGAATTGCTTTGTTCCTCTCTAAAGCTTGACTCTCACGATGGTTGTTAAGAAGGTTTTTAAATTATCCTTTTCTTGTGGTGTTTTAGCCCCCTTTGCCATGTTTTTCAAAGTGGCGCAACTGAACATTCACCCATTCTAACTTTACGAGGAATAGACACATTGTTAAACTCTTGCTTCCATAATCGAGTAAAGTGACGATACACATACTTATCATTTCTATTTTCCATGTCTTCTCTATATATTTGAAATACCTCTCGACGAGTAAGTTATCTGACAAGTGCAACCTTCCAGTTGTAGGCATAACCTCACAATGCAAGCTAAAATAGTTCATCATCCAATTCATTGCATGACGTCCAACAGATCCTTTGGTCCCAACATGGAATGTATCCAAAATGAGATCCCCATTCAAGCCCCTGTTGAACCCTATGTATTCTAAATTTCCCACACCCATTGCAATTTTAAATGCAGCCTACAACATCGCATCCCTTGACTAAAGAAATATTCAAAAGCAACACGTGTTACTGACATGTTATCCTCAATCATTTGCATGTGAAAAACAAGGTATATATCCTGCCTTTCACTATCTAAATGGAGGAATTTCTCTCTTAGGTGCTTTAGTTTCTTCATTCCTAAATTGTACAAACATTTCAAACCACAACAATGCTTCACAATATCCAATGCAATCTGTCTATCTGAAGTAAGAAATTTAAATCTCTTCTGACTTACTTCATGAGGCCTTCTTTAAAATGTAGATTGAGCTTGCTTTGCCTTTCCGTTGCTCCACATGCACTTGAGTCAAAAGGAGAACAATGGTTGGATCAGATGGGAGATCAAGAGGTGCATTTGGTTGAGCAGCATTGCACTGTGAATTGGATAACTTAAATGACCCAACATAAAACATAGAATCATCACCATGTTCTAAACCATAGGGATCATCACTTATGAGGAAAGGGTAAGTTGAGAACAATGAATCGGAAACTGTATCATATGAGCAGAGGAAGCCGATGCCCAAGCATCCATTGAAAAGATTGAGCTCATCTTCACTCAGCTCAAAGAAGACTAAAGATGAATTACCTTTTTAAATAAGTAGAAGTCCGAGATCAAGTGAAGATGTCACATCAAATGTCACATCAAGTAGATATGAAATCAAAAGTTTACTAAAGTACATTAAAGTGCATTAAACATCAAATTACATTAAAGCACTTAAAGCCTAAAATTAAAGTACTTAATTACTCAGATATACACTAATAAGGGAACCAAATATTTGATTCACTTTTGAAAGATGAGATACACAATTGATTTCAAACTGGATATGAGTCATTGAGTTTTAGCATTATGAGTGAATCAAATATATCCAAGTTGAGTTCCAATTGGATTAGATATTAAGTGGTCTTGGCTAGATCTCAAAGAGGTATATGAAAGTATATTCAGAAAGAATTATGTGTAAAAGAGGTACACGGAAAAGTATATGTAAGAATTATATGTAAAAGCTATATCCGTGGCAAACCGCTTGTTACAAAAGATTTTCAAATGAATTTTGAATCTAAGATTCACCTGAACGTTGGATGTTATAAGATAACTTCATTTGATTTTCTCTTTTCTGCAAAGACAATGAGTGACGTTTGAAATTACCAACCTATTTTGTTGAAGTTACCAACCTATTTTGTTGTTCAAGATGTTTGAACCCCAAAGTTCTTTGTTGAACGTTATTCATACATTGATTTTCCTTTTCAACAACGTGGTTACAAGATAAATGTGAATATGAACTGAAGTGAAAAGGATAAAACTATAAAGATGTCATTAATCTCCCCATATTCAACACAACTTAGACTTGATTTTTCCCCAAGCAGTAGATTCTAAGAACAATTTATACATGAGATTAGCCTTCCTCATGTACATACCATACTCTTGCCATTGAAGTGTAAATTTCATGCAAATGTATATAAATAGTTGCAAGGTTCTATAAATATTTCACTAAACTCGAGGTGAAACAGCCTATTTGTGTGAGTGGTATTTCCTGGTTAGATAAGTTGACAAATCTAGTTAGCAACTGGATTCATTCAGTTAGATCCAGTTAGTCTCTGGTTCAAGTTACCCAATTGCCTATAAATAGCAGAGGAGGAGATCCTTCTCATTTCCAAAATCCACGAGCAAGAGAGAGCAACAGAGCACAGACAGCAATGGAGCATAGGGCTCAGCAAACCAACAAGGCAACTCTCATGGAGAAGAAGAATGTTGGCAAGAGTACCAAGAGGTAGACAAAATCATACCACAAAAAAAGATTCCTAAAGATTCCTTTTGTATGTTTGAGTAAATAGTATGCTTTCTAGGTTTTTATTTTTCTTAGCTCATGAAATATAGATCCGATGAGGGTAGAACTCGATGCCAGGCATCGACTTTTAGGTGCAAGTTGATGCCACACATCGACTTTGGGGTCCAACTCGATGCCTGGCATCGACTTGCACCCTCAAGTCGATGCCTGGCATCGACTTTCACTTGAATTTGATGCCTGGCATCGAATTGCACCGTCAAGTCGATGCCTGGCATCGACCTCAAAGGTCGATGCTTGGCATCGAATGTGGCCTGAAAGTCGATGCCAAGCATCGACTTTAGGGTGCAAAGTCCATGCCAGGCATCGACTTTTAGGTCCAAGTCGATGCTAGGCATCGACTTGCACCCTCAACTCAATGCCCTGGCATTGACTTGGACCCTCATGTCGATGCCTGGCATCGACTTTGCACCCTCAAGTCGATGTCTGGCATCAACTTGCACACAAAGTCGATGCTTGGCATCGACTTGGACCCTTGAAAAACACATTAATGTATGATCTCATATTTCCAAGCCCATTTCAGGGATGCTAAGTCAAAAAGTGAGAGGCCCTTCAAGAAGCTCAAAGTGACAATGAGCTCTGTGGAGGAGCAATGTGACAGAGGCATTGGTCACCAAGAAGACCGAAGAAAAATATAACATCCTTATCCTCTGAGAAGGCCAGAAATCCGATTGGAATGTCTTCTGGTGAACAGAGTAGCATCAGAATACCTGAGGATGATGCAACTAGGAAGGAAAGGTCGAGGGACGATGAGGTATTAAGGACAGATCGTCCACTCCAGGACATGACAAACCTGGAGTGGTGCCTTCAATATGTAGAAGAAAAGAATGCAATGCTACTTGTGTTCGCACGGGCATACGGGAGAGGAAAGATCACGACAACACAGGGTTTTCAGTATGGCCTTATGTTCAAACTGGATTATGAAGATGAGGATTCTGACAACCTCCTTGTCCTGGTAGAGACATCGAAAGTTTTAAGAAATGTAATATGCAAGATGTATTTCTTGTGCCCAGAGTGCTGTGTTCCAGAGAGGCTTGCAGAGATATGCAGGGACTCATTGAATCTTATTAAGGACTTGATGCCATGGATCCAGGGCAACATCATGCTACCATAACAGAAGATGACAACCCTTGTAAAGGCAAGGGGTAAGCAGTGCGTGCAGAAAAAGTTCCTGAAGAAAAAGAAGAGAATTTCTAATGAGGAGTCTTCTGACTCGAGCTCTAGCTCTGAGGATATAATAGTTGCACCTGGTGGGGAGCTTGCCTCGGGTATTCTTGGTACTGAGCAGAACAAGATGAGGGAGGACATAGCTAGAAGAAAAGTTGTGAAGCAGGGGCAGTTGTTCCACCTGCCAATCAATATCATCCATAGGCCACCAATGGATCTAGTCACAGGGAGGAGGCCCCTTGAGATAAGGGAGCCACACAATTTGCACGTGCAGAGTCTTAAGAAGAAAATGAAGATAAATCCTCATGCTACTGTTGTGCCTTTCCTTGTCATGGTGGATCCGAATGAGTGCAGCTCTGTGGAGGAGTTCAATGAGGGTCTGTTTGAGGATTATACATATTATGTGATTGGTGGTTCACACTCTACAGAGGCCCGCAGACAGCTAGTGAAGGAGCACCCCACCACATTCTTCTTTAGGTATGCAGAGTGCAAAATATATGTTGGTCTTACAATTGAGGAAGCCAAGCTTCTTGCTTGGGATCACAACAATGACAATGACTATAGGCAAAAAAATGTCCTCCATAGAGAGAATTCGGTTCTTCCACCATGAATATGAAGATTTTCTCGTGAAGGAGGCTGGAAGAATACATCCCAATCTACAAAAGCAATGCCTTATTGAGGTTGGCATTGCACTGGATGAGAATAGAAAGTCTGACGCTTTGAGAAAATGATCCATGGTTTCAACTGACATTCAGAACAGGTGAGATATGGGATTTGCAGGATAAGATTTTCACAATGTGGGAGAACAAGGAGGTTAAGGGCCAGAAGCAACAGAAGTCGAGGTCAGACCCATAGGTTGATCTGAAGGGAAAGGGAAGGAAAGTTGACCTTTCAATTGAAGAGGCTCCTGAGGACATGAAGCTGACACCATGGAGAGCCCTTCAAGGAATCAAAGATGATACATTGATTATATCAACTTTGTCAAGGGTAATCTCCAAGGAGTTAAGCCTGGAGGAGATGGTGACTGAGCTCAATAAGTATGTATGTTATTCTCATATCCTTTTTCCCTACTCCCATGTTTCTGGTCTAACCTAGTCTCTTTTTCATTTCTGTGACTGTAGTCATAAAGTATACATGAAGATTCAGGAGGTGATGATGAAGAGGCTGGGTTGCTTTTCTTGGACAGAGGTCCAAGCAGATTATCCAACTACATCATCATACAAAGCTTTATCAGAATATTTTATCATGTTTCGTGATTGGGTAGGTTCTCTTTCAGAGAGCATGCCTAGTTTGCTATTAGACTAGATGCCTTGATTCATCTAACCAATTCGATGCCAGGCTTTTAGTGGCATAAGTCGATGCCTGGCACCGACTTGGTGGCATAAGTCGATGCCTGGCATCGACCTAGTGCCATAAGTCGATGCCTGGCATCGACCTCATGGCATAAGTCGATGCCTGGCATCGACTTGAGGGCATGAGTCGATGCCTAGCATCGACCTGGTGGCATAATGCGATGCCAGGCATCGAGTTATGCCACCAAGTCGATGCCAGGCATCGACTTTCAGTAGAAAGTTGATGCTTGCCATCGACCCAGACACGAAATCGATGCCATGCATCAACTCCTTATGTTTCCTTTGGTATATTGAAGAGCTCTTTTAATTGTCTTTCCACTTTATTCTGCAGAAACCAAAGAAAAGTAAGTCTGCAGAGGTAGTAGATGATTGCCCCCCTGCATTCCTGGCTCACATTCAAAGAGCAAGGCATGAGAAATCTAGATTGAAAGCCAAGGATATTGATTTTGATGATGAACCTGATCTGAAATGTTTCTCCAATCCCCTAGACCCCCTTAGGCCTGTATATTACAATGTATTCTGTAGTGATGTAAATAATATTTGTACTGTTGTGCCTAGAAAGCATTTCTGCCTTCTTATAGCAGACATACCCTATGGATTTAGGATGTTGGGATCAGTTAATGATGATGAACCCTTCAAACACCCTCAGATTCGGAAGATGGTCACTGATTTTGTAGAGTTGACTATGTCTCCTCTTTGGAGGATAGTAATTTTCCATAGCAGAGACCAATCTTTCTCTGTTTCAACTGATTGAAGGCAAGATGTCATGCTGTGGAGTGCCTCACATGGTAAATAATCTTCTTTCTATCTCCATGGTTTTAATGATGCTCTTTGTCACTTATAGTTCTTGTTGGCAGGGTGAAGACAAACGTCAATCACACTCCTTTGCATAGGTTTGTGATCTCCACTAAATGCATTACAGTTGGCTATTATGATGAAGTAAGAAAAAGGAGAGTCAGGGAGCATTG
This sequence comes from Ceratopteris richardii, assembly GCA_020310875.1. Classification (NCBI taxonomy): domain Eukaryota; kingdom Viridiplantae; phylum Streptophyta; class Polypodiopsida; order Polypodiales; family Pteridaceae; genus Ceratopteris; species Ceratopteris richardii. The sequence goes on along the minus strand of MU263101.1, from coordinate 43,620 downwards.
CAATGAGAATGGGATCTCAAATGTGCTCATGTTCCCAGCCGTTACCAAGAAACTTCGTCATGTAGCTGGGGACAGGACATTGGTTAACCCCTATCAGAAGCCACAAAAGCTCATAATGAGATTGCTTCAACTATTCTCCAATGATGATGATTGGGTCCTAGACCTTTTTTCGGGCACAGGTAATTTCAATTGTAACATTTTCATTAGCCATGATGTTGATTGACCTATAAGTGGTTTTCTTCTTTTTCAGGAACGACTCTGGCTTGCTCCTTAAAGATGTTCAGGCACTGCATAGCTGTGGAGAAGGATGATGCTCAAGTGAGCTTCATTAGAATGAGAATCAATGGGCTGAATGAATGCCCAGATGAAGACCAAGAGGTTGGAAGGAAGCACATTGCAGACACATAGAGATTCCAACCGGCTTCAAGGGAGCCTGTTCCCCCACTTGCTGATGAACCGGGGGACATGGCTGACCTTGAAGAGCCAATCTTGGAGCAAGAGAGGCAGGAGATGCGTTCTAATATTCCAGAGGATCCCATTATGTTTGAGCCTGAGGAAAGTTATGATCAACTTCTATTGTAGATTCATATTATTCTTGTAAAACACATGAAATGTAAAACATCATTTTAATAGAAATATAATGCCGAGTTCTGCTTCCACTTTGTGTTAAGCTTGACTTATCTTGAGGATTTCTCTGATGAATGTGTGAATGTTTCTTAGTATAATTTTGTTGATTATAATCTTCTCTTGGGAATGCTTTTGTGAAATTTATTTCATATGCTATGAATATGTCCCAACATTCAATGAGGATCTTAACTATACAAAGGGGATGGTCTTAATTGCCTGGTTAAAATGTTCCGACTTTTGCATCACATGTACTGCGATTTTCGAGTAGCTTTTAATCAGCTATAATCTGTGCTTGTTGAGGTTATAAATGTAATGAAGGAGTTTCCCCAATTCTTACTTGTACCTTCAACTCTAATCTCTTGTCAAAGATCATGATGTGGGATTCTTGATCGTGTTGAACAACTAGTTTTCAAGGCACCAAGTATTTTAACATATCTATCTTGACTACTTGGGATATGGGATCAAACTTCTAGTCAATATTTACAAGCAAGAACAAGTGATGCTTTCTAGATATTGTAAAATGCCCACTTTATTGCTTGATATCATGGTCTTTAGGTAAAAAGGAATAGAGAACATGTCTTTGTTCTCCTTTGTTGTGACTCAGTGTTCTCTTCTTGATGAGCTTTGAAGGCAAAGAATGAAGCTTTGAGGACCCAAAAACATGCTCAAAGTAATGTTTGACTTAGTCTTTCCCCTTCTTCAAACACCATAAGAGTGTAGCTTAGAGGCAAGAGATTTCCAGTTAAGCGAGCTTTGGGGGGGAAGAGTACTCAGATGGGTGACCTCCCGAGAAGTACCAGGAACCTCTATCTCCCTTGATTGTTGAGGTCCTCCCTCATGCACAACCAACACCAATGGTGACTTCAGTGACTCAGATGAAAAGGTATGCCAAGGTCTATGACTTGGTCATCACCTTAGTTGTAAGCCTTAGGTGGCCGAGCAGTTTCCTGCTTTGCTCGCACAAAAGCAACAAAGCTTTTGCATCAAAATGCTCTAATAATAGTGAACTATTTTTATAATGATGCATGATGGTAGACTCTCTTTCTAGAGAGCTCCGCAATGATACCATTGTTGTACAAACTCGAGCTCCAACGTCGCACACACTACTCCGCACATGAGTTAGAGAACACATGGAAAACACACAGTACATAAACAAGGAACACAAATTCCTTAGGTCGTACAAATGCGATCAAACATAGAGTCTGTGGATGAACAAGCCACTATATGTTTCATTAAAGAACATATACAAAAGTGTCTAGTAGCCATTTGACCTTTCACATGCACACTAATGGTAACACTCTGTTTACCTTTGCCCTTTTCACTAGCTAAGAAAGCTTGATTTGCAACACACATAATTGACCTATTTTGGCCAGCTAATCTTCTTGCAACAAAACAAAGAATAAAATTCTCAAATGTTCACACATTTAGATTGTATTTCATCATCAATCAAAAAGTAGATGCAAAACTCTTATATGAATATGGAAGACCATTAATAATAGTCTGCATAAATGAACTTTTTAGCAAGATCTCATCAATAAAAATCAGCTGCTCCACATCATCTTTGATCTTTGTAAAAAAATTCTCTATAGAATGATCACTCTCTAACTATTTTCAAAGGTAAGCAACATGAGCCTCATTTCTTGTAGGAGTCAATGTGAGTGATAATGGCATGTTTGATAGAAAGAACTATCAATATATGTGCATGAGCATTTGTACCATCCTAGTGAATTTGATTTACAATAGGTGGAGTAGGAATCACAACACAACCAATAGATAAAAGATTAACATCTTCAATGCCATATACATTACCTTCAACATTAAATTTACAAGTGTAGTAGGATGTTTCTCAACACCCTGCACAATATTCCATAGCCCTTCTACTACCAATATGTGACACATCATATATGCCCTCACTGGGTAATTAGTATCATCCAACACATCCTTAACGACCAACATATGGAATACATCATTTCTTTTAACCATGGCTAGTGATCAAATACCCTGATGTAGATGATTGACTATAGCTCAAAACTTTGAACAAAATTTCGATGTTGCACTCTGCTAAACATGTAGCAAATGTCAAGAGGCTTGTAGTGGCGAACAAAAACCTCTATGTATGTTTGGCACAAAAGGACTGAATTGCATGCACATTTTTTGTTGTAGTGCATTCAAAGGTAGAAATTAGCCCATATCAAAACTTTGACGTGAGAGAGTAAAGTGATGTTCAAATCCTAATCACCACAATTATGCTCACCTATTTTCATGGGATTTTGGGGATGTGATCGGAGGGGTGTTGACAACACCCTAGATGAAGTGACAACCTTCTCTAATAGCAATTGTTGGAGTTTGAGATCTGTGAAAGTGTTGATCTATTTCCATATCATATGTGTGTACACACTAGGACTGTTGGTCACTTTTTCCCTCTTTTGGAGTTCTTTTTTCCCCGGCTTCCATATGGATCACTGCTCTTTGTAAATTTCACTTGGTAATACATTCGATAGTGTATTATGATCCAAGCTTCTTCTTCTTCATTGTGTTGTTTGTGTGAGTCTGCAGACCTCAGACTCCAACAATTGGTATCAGAGCAGGTCACTGCTTCGTCTAGGGTGTTTTCAACATCCTCTAATCACATTCTCCGAATCACACAAAAATTACTGAGCATACTCATGGCGATTAGGAGTTAAAAACATACATCTTTGCTTTGTGGTGTTGAAATTATGATTTGAGCTCATTTTAGCCTCCAAATGCACTATTGTAGTGCTTCTGTCCACAATTTCTTCCTTTTGTGCCAAACACATATATGGGTTTTGATTCTCCAGTACCAGTGCCTCAAAGTCTCCTACAAGTTTAGCAAAGCTCGATAGGGTAATTCTATTCAACTTTTTGAGATACAAATACTTTTTTTTGCATTAGGTTCTTTAGTTAGTAGCCATGGTTGAAAGACTTGATGTATTATGTATGTTGGCTATTGAGGACAAGTTGGATGGAACTAATTACCCGTTATGGTTATATATGATATGTGATGTATAGGCGATAAAAGCATTGTGGAATATTGTGCAAGGTGTTGAAAAAATCTACTACACGTGCAAATACAATTATTCAAGTTGATGCAGCTTGCATTGAAGATGATGATCTTCAAATTCATGTGCATTCTACGAGCCTTGTAGCACCTACTACGGAGAACCTTTGATGGGATCGTAGAGATGCTCCGGCACATGGATTGATAGCTTTGTCTATCAAACATTCCATTATTCCTCATATTCTCTCATGCAAAATAGCAAAGGATGCTTGGGATACACTTGCCACTTTATTCCATGCAAAAAATGAGGCTTGTGTTGGTTATCTCTGAAAATAGTTGGAGAGTGAGCATATAAATGAACAAGATTCTATGGATAGTTTTTTTACAAAGTTCAAAGATTTGAAAGAGTAGTTGACTTCTGTAGACAAACTCTTGCTAGATAGTTCACTTGTGTAGAGTGTTCTTAATGGTCTTCTTGATTCATATCAGAATTCTGCTTGTAATCTCTGGTTGATGGTGAAAGGCAATCCAAATGCCTCAACATTTGAGGATCTAGTTTTTTTTTTATTGCAAAAAGATAATTCTAGGAAGAACACGTCCATTATGTGAACTACATATCAAGCTTTCTTAGTTGGTGAAAAGGGCAAATGTAAATGGAGCTCAAGGTTATATGCACATATACAAGCTAGGGGAAAAAACCTCCTAAAGATGGAAAAAAGTGCCTGAATGTCCTAGTGTATTCACACACATCACTATTGAAATATATCAACAAATCACCCTTGGGAGTGATGCAATGAACAAGTAATTAGCACTCATGTATAAGCAAGTGCCAAGCTACATGGAAAGAGATCAATCTAAAAGTCCAAAGCTTTATGAAAAAATTTAAACTTCTCATGGGGTTGAGCTTTGTGAAAAGATCTACAAGGTAGCTACTCCTTGCTCATCACATCACTCGCATGGGGATTTGTTGATATTGGTAGTGATGTGTGTGAACACAGTAGGACTGTCAAGGCACTTTTTTCCACCTTTGGGAGATTTTTTTCCCCTTACTTGTATATGCACCTATAACCCTTATGCGTCACTAAACTTTGTACATTTCACTTGGTAATACATTTAGTATTGTGTATTGTTCTCCAAGCTTCTTCTTCGTCCTTCAGAGACTTCAAACTCCAATAGAGAGCACACAAGCAACACAACGAAGATGAACAAGCTTGGAGCACAACACAATACAGAATGTATTACCAAGTGAATGTGCAAAGGTAAGTGACCCATTAGGGTTATAGGTGTATATACAAGCTATGAGCAGGGGGGCTCCTAAAAGAGAGAAAAATGTGCCCCAATTGTGCTAAGTTTGTTCACACACATAAGTACCAAAAACCACATGGCTTGTGTGCTTCCTTTGAAGTCATCCAATTCTCAAGTTTTTTAGATAATATTTCAAAGCTCAAAATCTTCTCTAGACTAGAGGTGTTGTTAACTTTTAGAAGAACCTAAAACAATTGATAGAGGCCTGTTTGCAAGGGAGTTACTATGCTTTGAAAAGTCCAAATCAGCTCATTTATTTTTCCACAAAATACACCAAAAATAGGTCATAGCAGACAAAGTTTCATGAAAAAAATGGATTTTATCTCTGGATGCAGGCCATGGTTAATGACTAGCAATGGAAAGCTAGCACTTGATTAGAAGATTTAGATATAATGGAAGTTTTTTCTACTGCGATTGATCTAGAACTCCAAATCAATTGGAGTTTTGAAAATATATAGGGTGTACAATCAAAATGATTATACGTAAACTTTATAAAAAAAAGTGAAAATATCTAGATAGTGCAAGGCTCATTTTATCACTTTGATGTCACTCACGAGGATTCACTAGAGAATGATAGAAGTGTGTTTAGATGCAACAAGTTCTCTTTCATAGGATATCCAAACTGTGTAATTTTTTATTCTCAATGTGTGGTTAAGCAGCCCTAATTCTATAAATTTTCACGAATATTGGAGATCATTTCATAAGTCAAATGATATTTTCATACAAAAGTGCAGTTTTTAAATTTTTTGCATTGGCAAAAGACCATTGCACAAAGATTGATTTATTTCCTTGATTCAATTATTCATTTAACATCATTTCTCTTTTGAATATGAGACATTTTAAGATGCTGATAATTGTTCATGATAAGATCTATCTTAATTGAGAGATATTCTCAAAAGAATGAAAAGAAGTCTATGTACATTTTCTCATTGTAGTAGATATAAGAATCAAGTGTTCACGACATTATTGAATAAGAAAATGTCCAAATTATTTGACACCAACCACAAAGTGAATGCTTAGAATCAAGTATTCACGACATCATTGAATAAGAAAATGTCCAAATGATTTAACTTATGGATCAGTAATAATTCCAAAACTTTAAGCAATTAGAGTTAATTTGAGGGATCAAATGCTCTCCGTTATACAAAAATATCTAGCAAGAATTCGCTATTTTAGCATATGGAATCTAGAAAATATCCAAAATTCAAATATTTTGGATTTTATCTTCATAATTTTAAGGACATGCCAAAGGTGTCTGTTCATTGTTTGTAGGATCACCTATTGATAGGTGTAGCAACGATTAGTATTTAATTTTCAAAGAGTCTTCGAATAGATCTAAAGCTAACATTTTATGAACACAAAATAGAAATGTTGGGCTAGTTTTATAGTACGTGAGCCTTCTAACTATTTTTCAATAGTTTATTTTCTTTTACATATATCTATGATTCACATATTCTTCTAGGATAGTTCTATGGCAAATATGTGACTAGAAGTTATGGAATATATGTTATAATCCATCTTAGAAGGAAGTGAATTGACTACCTTCTCATGTATTATGGCTACATCTATCCCATTCTATCTACTCCTCTAGCATACTTGCCCTTAACATATTCTCAGAGATCTAATTAGACTTCTTTGTTTGGAACTCTATCTAAAGATAGTCAATATACTCTCAGTTATTATTTCTTTATAATATTCAAGAAAAAAATTCTAAATATAAGAACTATATCTATATCATGTGGGCAAAGGAAACATCTAACTTATACTTGTGTATTTTTTTTCATTTTGTGAGTGTGTAACTTCATTTTTGGTTTTCTATGTTATCCCTATTTGTGATTGTCACCCCTTTTTTCTCATGTTGAGAAAGTGCTCAAGTTTGACATTATCCATGCATATATATTGGGTATAAGGGAAAAGAAATATCTAATTTATATTTATTTGTTTATCGATTTTTGTGAGTGTATAATTTCAGTTCTTGTTTTCTATGTTATCCATGTTTGTGATTGCTCACCCATCTATATTGGATATAAATTATGGTGGTATGGAACATCAAAACTTATATTTTGCCTAAGTTTAGGATACATGGTATGCAAGAGAAGTCATTTATGAATTGACCTTTTAAGGTTTTGAGGTCATTAATATCACCTTCCTACTATTATACAACATTAGGTAAACTCACATCGTGAGTCTGTATTGGAGTAGTAGAGTGTTATCGAGAGATTGGGAGGATGTGGTTTCCTAGAGACATCTCAATGATAGTCTAGATTGACTCCATGATAGAATGGTAAGATATATAACCTAAGTTCTACCCACTCAGAACAAGTTTAGTTTGATCATATAGACAATGGTGATAGTTGAATTAGTTGTTGTTATTTCTTAGGATGTCTGTGAGAGATTGAGATCATAATTTTGTATCAAGATTCCTTTTGACAATGATAGGGAGATCTTGGATCCATGGTTTGCACTAAGGTAGATAGGAAATTCTTAAAGTTCCATTTCCTAAGGGTAAGTAAACTTAGCCAATTTACTTGAGTTTACTTATGCTACACTATTTGGAAAAGCTTTCATTCGCTGTGCTTTACTTTTTTAGTACATATAGAGACATAGCCATTCCTATGATTGAAAACCATTTTTTGCATCATGATGACCAACGAAGTATGGAGTGATAAATCAAATCAACTTGAGTTGGAAATGATGCCACTTGCATCAAATGTTAAATCATAAATAATGGGCATTCGTACAATTTTTATCAATACATACCATAGGTATCAAAACCAAAAACTTATGTTCTCATGTTTCATATCCCATGGCATAAAATATAGCTATTAAACTTTGGGTAAAATAGCTATCATAAGCCAATTAGCAGTATGCAGATATATGGGGCATTGATGGCCCACATTGATCACATCATCTAAAAAATGATGAAAGTAAACTATAGGAAATCCTCTTCTTTGAAGAACATTCCTAGCAAGAAACAAATATTAAATAGTAGTCGATGAAAGGTTACATTTACCTCCTTGTCCTCATACATAGTTTTTGAAAAAATTCAACTAGATAAAGGTAGAAATAATCCTTGAACGGACACAAATCACTTGATTTGACAGATCTTTGACATATCAAATAATATTCAAGTTCTAGTTTCTTTTGCATGCATCTCAAGTCACGGAAGATTCACAGAATTTATGAAATTTTAAGAAACGGTAAAGAATTAAGAAGATTGTGTTATGACCAAGGTTAAACTTTTCACAATTTCCCATAATGAGAAAGAGGAGACACTAGCTATCCCAGAGAACATACTAGTTGTCAGACATTGGTCTACAAAGACCACTCCATGTGTGTGTGGGACAAGGGCCAGCCATAGCCAAGTTCCCAAGTTCGGGGGATATCCTAAGGTATTCAATGGTAATGGGGATGAGTGTTGCATGATGGCCACCTGGCGACACTAGAACATTCTAGATCATTGCTATTTTGAATACAAGGGGATATAATGGATGGGAGGAGAGTGGCACACACATCATTCAAATTAGTCTTTGATTTCCAAGCTTTGAGAGATTCTAGCTCTCACATTTAGTAACCAGAGCATCCTTTTTCTAACTCTCCCACAAGGAGAGTTAGCTAAAGACAGGCTTGCCATATGCAGAAACTCATAGAGGTAGCACAAGCAACCCTAGAAAAGACCATCCAAGCCCTCCCTGAGACAAGGATAGCGGAGGATCAATACAAGGATTGTGTTAAACCCAAGTACAACGAACCTAAAGAAAAGAATGTTAAATGTGAGCTAGTAAAAACCCAAGATGAACCTATGTCAACAATACCTGATTTAGAGGCTGACTGGCCAAAAGAATTATGGAATAGAATCCGAGAAGAACACTAGAAGAGGAATGGAGTGACTAAACCTCCCTTTGAGGAATTAGATGTGGATGTTTATTAGCCAAGTCCCAACATGGAAGAAGTATATGAGGAATTATCGAGACTAGACCGAAATAGAGAAGAAGCTCAGAGCATTTCGACCCTACCCAATTACATGGGAGAGTACAAAAAGGAATCCATGATATTCCGAGCACCCATAGTACGAGGAAAAGGAAAGGGAAACTCAAATAAGAATTCACACAATCTAACAGAACTTAGAAAGACAAAAGTACAATGCCAATTGACTGTGGAAGAACTACTCCGGGTTAAACCGCAAATACGGAAACAATTAGCAGGTCAACTGGAACTAGGGCAAGAGAAGTACAAAAAAAAGGGAAAAGAAAACCCATCTAAGGTAAAAATCCCAGTGGATAGGTTGGAGAATTTAGCGAAGGAGACGAAGGTAACACATGTTTACCCGTCACTTACAATGACTATATACCAAAGCTATACTAGACACAGGAGCAGGAGTAGGAATTGCCACCAAGGAGATTTGGGAGAAATGGGGAAAGCATGCCTTACGACCCACTCGCATGAAGCTTCAATTAGCAGATGGCCATGTTGAGAAGCCACTAGGAATATTAGAAAAGATCAAATTGACCACTTGTGGAGTTGAATTTGAGCATACTTTAGCCATCTGTCAATTCGGAAAAGCAAATAATTATGAGATGATATTAGGGCGAGCCTTTATGAGACAACTTAGGGTAGTGCAAGATTGGGGACGAGACTCTTTATACCTTCAACATCAAGGAAATACCACCAAAATAAACTTGCATATGTTTGCATATCGAGATGTACCCCCACTACAATGGAATCCTATACACAAGGAGGAAGATGATCTATCTAGTCATAGCACTAGATCAAGCGATCAATCATGGATGCATGAGGATGCCCAATTATGGATGTGTAAAGAAGCCAAGAAAGAGGATAATAAAAGGTAGTTGTGGCCAATAGGACATCCTAACTACCGACTTGTAGAGGACCCAATGTATATGCCTCAAATCTTTCCTGATGAAACATTTGAACCGCATGGATGGATGGAAATATTAGCAACCTTGGATGTATGTGTGAATGAAGAACTTTTGATAATGAATGAATGTGTAGAAGAAGAAGGCTATGACGTGAATTTGTACATGGTTGTCCTGCAAGAGGTGGAAGCAGGGGAACTCTTAGAAAAGGAGTGGAAAGAGGAATACGAGAGTATAGAAATGGAACCAGAATTTGATTCGGAAGAAAGCTACCTAGAAACCATTCAAACCAAGGATTAGCAAGAAATGACGAAGGTCTTAGCAATAGAAGCAGCCCCCACTAGCAACAGCAAGGAATGGAACACCAAAACCAAGAAGATTTCTGTTGCACACATGAAGCTTCCAATGCACCTAAAGTATGCATGATAGGGCCACAATACAAGGCCAGGCATTCGGCACATGATGTACTTAAGAGAATTAGTGGTGCACATTCTCCAATGGGGAATAGGCCATAGCCTCTACTTCCTAGGAATGGACCTACTATGTAAATAAATAAATGCTTCGGCTATACTAATCCTTGTTTTCTTTCAGAAAAGAAAATGAAAAATATGCGGTAAGAGATCTTACTTATGCAAGCAAGGAGAACGGAGTGATGAAACGAACAACATGTCACTACAATACATAGCATTAATGCTATATCTTCTATTGAAGCTAATGCTCTGTTTATTACAAGTGCAGATGGCCTCCAAAGATTTTGAAGCAACCATTTAGGAGGAAGTGATGGAATTTCCTCTACAAGGCGTGACTAAAGCAAAGGGACACTGGTTTAGAGAGGATCAACTGGCTAGGGATTATCTATTCCTAGTGACCATCAAGATCATGGACACGGATCATCAGTTCCCGGTTATTTCCCAAGATTTTAAAGTGGTACATGAGCTTCCATCTACAATTGATGTCATGAAGAAAGCAGGCATCCACAAATATTTTTAGTTGCCAATCTATAAGCCCGACTTTCAAAGGTGCACGCAAGTTATTAATACGTTACAGCCAGTGCTACACGATCCATTGGTGCCAAAGGCAAGAGTCATGGATGCAGTAGGTGAATGGGTCATAATCCAATTTACACATGATTTAATCAAAGAAGCTTTTGGATGGGAGAAGGATGGCAATACGGTATTAAAAGAAGAAATTTGAGGGGCAAAGACCAAGACATTCACTGACATTAATCGCACTAATTTGAAGAAGAAGTAAGACTCATTCATCAACACTTTTGTTTCCCTAACATGCATAGATACACTACCCCTTAGAAAATCATAGTACAAATGTTGTCTCATGCTATTAAACAAATTGGGAATCAAATCAACATGACTCCGTATATTCAAGAGAGGCTGTTCGAGGCAAAGAAGCAGTGGAACCACAAGAAATTCCTGAACGGTAGTGTAGCTCTGACCATATTGATATATCATGCCTTGGGCATTAGAGAGCTTTTGCAAGAAATGCCATCATCGGAAGCCATGGCCAAATATGCAAAGGTTGCTACAGTCCTGAGAAAGAAAAAAAGGTGTCAAAATTGTTGAGGAGGCAGAAACTAGATCCCAACCTAAAATGAGAGGTACAAAACGACTAAGAGAAATAATGCAAGTAGAGGCAGAAGCCCCAGCCACAAAAAGGGCACATGTGCTCCCCAAGACAAGAATTGAAGAACACCGACCAATTACCGAAGAGGAATTGACAAGAGCCCTGGAAGACACACATCAATACACTGAAGGTCAAGTCAATCTACCAGTGCAAGGGCATCATTATCACGAAGCCCAACAAGATATGGAAGTAAAAAAGAGGCTAACAAAGGTACATAAAGGTACATCGATACAGGGAGTTAGGGTTGGTGAATTCAAGCTCATCTTCAGATGCACAAGAAGAACAAGACACCTCCCTATTGAATACAGACATTTGAAGTGAGTCGAAAGATGATGGACAATGGGAGGAATTAAATGAAGTGGGCTACAATGCAGAAGAAGAGGGCATGAAGGTAAATGACACCTCCATCAATCGCAATCAAGACACCACAGGCAAAGAGGTATCCCAAGAAAGAGTACATGTCATCAAAATAAATGAAACATCTAACATTCAAATCCATGAGACAAAGCTTGCAGGAGAGGGATCATTCAAGAATCCCAAAGAAGAACCTAAAAACACTACGGTGGAAGAGTCCGCACCATTCACACCAATAAGGGTTGTGGCAGAACCCTTCGATATGGATGTCACATTTCAAGGGAGTGCCACGAAAATTATCAACATAGAAGAAGAAAGCAAAGAACTGGAAGTGCAGCTTCAAATCAGACAACCACATAATGAAACTATACATGTAGAGCATGGAAAGGATGTCCTAACAAGAGAAGCTACAAGCATTCCAAAGATGTGGTTGAATGTAGATGTTGCTCAGCTCAAGCCAATGGTTCAACATATGATCAAGGCTGTTATGGATACGCAACAATTAATGCTTGAAGCTGATGTTGACTAGGACAAAGCGATGCAGGAAAAGCATAAACTTTAGGAAATGGATAAGAATCTCTCTGCCCAATTGATTCAAGTTCAAAAGAACGTAACAAATAAAGAGAATGAAGTCCAAGAAGCCAAGCAGCAATGTAAAACCCTAGAGCACAAAATGAATAATTGAAAGAGCAATTACAAGAGTTACGAAGAAATATGTTGCTAGTGAAGCCGAGAAGACACGGATGAATGCAAGAAGCAAGATATTGGAATCACAAATAAAATTGTACATGGATGAGGCAGAGAACTTAAGGAACAGAAACAAGGAGATGATGACAGCTCTTTTAAGTAATCAACCTATAGAAGTTCAGGAAGTTCCAGAAAAGGACACCAAGACATTGGAGGAAAAGTTAGCAAGGTATGAAGATTAACTCAAGCAGGAGCAGGCCATCATTGCAGAATGGGAGAAGAGGTATATGGATGATATCGTAGCTCTAAGGAAAAAATGGAAAAAGGCCGAGAATAGATATCTGGCGCAATGTAAAGAAGACATTGATCAACTCATCACCGACAGGCACCAGAAGATGGAGTTAAATCAAGCCAATGAAAAGAATTCACGACATGTCACGCCAATGCTTACGAGCACAGGCAACAATACAACGTACTCATGTTGCCACAAAAAGCCTATCGAGGACAACAGAGTTCAAGAGGAGGGACGTGAGGAAGGGGAATCAAGCAAAAAGAGAAGAAGAAGAAAATCAAAGAATAAAGTTGCTCAATGAGGAATGAAGATCATCAAGACAAAGAACAACTCTCTGCCCAAAGCCCCGCAGGGGAACGCATCAGGCAACAACGCCAAAGGCCCAGGTCCTGAGGAGTGGAATTAAAGAAAGATAACAACCAAGACATTTCATGGGAGGTTGCACACAGCTTCCTCATCCACTAGGAGCTGGCGGTAAAGCGAAACAAGTCGAGGAGAGAGACAAAACACATAGGACGCTTCATCGGATAAGATAACCAATTGTCTGAAGGTCCTAGGTATCTCCTCGTCCACTTGATGCGTGTGGTGGCAAAAGGCAAACAGGCTCAGTGCAACACAATAAGGGAAAACACAAGGGAAGGACGGATCAGGGCCAAGAAGTATCCATGAAGAAGTGCAAGAAGATATTTGGCAGGTAATAATCCTTCTACTGAGAGCGTGCGTGGCAGCCCGACTTAATATAGCAACCCAGATATGTGATATAAGGAATACCAAGGGGCAAACAGAAGCAAAGGACATACCTCAGATAAAATAACAAATTGCCTGAAAGTCCTTGCCGCTTCTTCGACCATTGGGTGCGTGTATTTAGAAGTCTTAGACAAGCTACAAACGAGAAGCAAAAGCCTGTCAAGGGATGACAGAGACAAAGAGAGGGAGAGCGTTGCAGAGCAATAAGGCACGAAAGGAGAGCCCCAAAATTTTCAAATTAATGGGCATAATTTTCTTCTTCAAGGTCTTAGGAAATTCCCTCAAGCCATGTAAATGCACTAGAGGAGTCCTCTAGATGCATAATCCCAAATTATTGTAATATATTTCTTGTAAAATAATAGGAAAATAGAGATTACCAATAAAGTGCCGGTCACTTGTGTGAAAGGAACATTTTCAAGGCACATGTATATAAGTCACTTGGTGACTCTTTGTAAACACTTTTTGCCATTGTGAAGGAGAGCTCTTGAATTTTGAAATTGCTTCTTTCCTGCAGATTTTCATCTTCTCTTTGATCTTCTATGTGTGTGTAATGCTTGGAATGTGTGTGTAGAACTGTTGTCTACCCCTCCCCACTATTTTTGAGCTACTGTAGTGTGTGTGAGCTAGTACGAGTTGTGGAGTGAGTGTGTGTTTCTTGCCATACACTATTTTGGTCATAACTTTAAGCATTGTTGTCAGAATCGAGTGAAACTACTTGCGATAGATGCGTCTCGTCAAGAGCTTCAAAACAAACCCAGTATTGGCCATATTCAGAGTTCGGAGCTAGGAGATATCCTCGATTTAGTAAAAACTACTGTAAGTGGTATCGTGGCAGACATTTTTCAGTAGTTGAGTGAGATTGAGAGGTAGATTAGACTTTCTCATGCATGTGAGCTGAACCACTTCTCTTACCATCACGCATGCACATGTCCTCATAGGATTGGTTAGGTCGGTTCATCACAGTGATAAATAAGCGTGTGTCAATTTCGCACTATACGCACTTGTGTGGCAAATGAGATTTGGTCTCTTTGGCACAAGTCCCTAAGACTTCTTGACTTAAGTACACATTAGCACACAAAATCTAAGACTCATTTGGTGAGAAGGTTCTCACAAAGTGACATGACCTAAGGAAAAAGTCAATTTAAGATTACATTTCTTGAAAAGATTAGGTTAATTGAGAGCTTAACCTAGTGTTTCATTGCATGCAACCTTCAAATGCACACTTTTCAATGGATTCTAGTGTTGACAAACCAATAACTATGACCTTTTGGAGGTAGGTAAAGCAAAGTATTGAAGTTCAACTGACCAAAATGAGCATGTCAAAGCTCCATTTCAACCATGGAAGAAGTATAAGCAATGAATGCATTTGAGGCAACCCTTTTGTATATATCCAACTGATACAAACCATAACATAATATCTCTATCATCATGATAATATCACCATTGCTAAAATCATGAACAATACACTTATAATTAACGAAGTGTACATGAATTCTAGCTTTGGTAATCAACGATACTAAAATTAAGTTTTTCTTGATATCGGGTACATAAAATGCATTTTTCAAGAGAATCACATCTCCATTTACAACCATAAGCTCAACGTCTCCTACTCCAATGATAGGATAAGAGGCATTGTTTGCACACATCACATGTCCTCCTTTTGAATTCATCTTTCAAAGATGCAAAAAACCTTTTGCATGAATTTATGCACTTTAAAGCACCACTATCAAAGAACCAATCTGAATCAACCTCAATCACAACCATACATTTAGAATGCAATGATGCATCAAGATGAGATGTAACAACACATGCCCAAAAATCTTGAGGCATGTTTTCTTCATCATTCTTGGCATCTGAACATTTTTTAGCAATAGAAATGTTGGATTCCTTCTTCTTTTTATTTGCTTAGCAAGCTTTCCACACTCATTACCACCCTTTTAGCAATATTTGCGTCTCTTCTTCTTTTATGAAACAACATTATTAGATGAATGAGTCAAAGAGTAAGGTTGAGGCTTTGGTTTTGATGAACCCAAAGCTGAACCATATTGCTTTTCCCTTTCTGTGAGATAGCAAGTGTTTGTGTTCCCGCAATCAAACCATTCCTATTCACTCTAGCTTGCTCTTCTTGCAAAAGAAGAGGTGAATTAGAAAGATGAAGAGCATGATCAATGAGATTGATCATGGGGCATGAGGGAATACCCCAAGGTATATATCTCCACTCATGTTTTAGGACAAAAATGCTTTTAAAGAGGGGGTTAGGATGTTATATGAGTACATAGATTTAGGGGTGGAAGCCTTGAGTTTCAAAGTGTGAAACCCTTGAGATTTATTGTTTATTTACCCCTATTTGAAGCTTCTTGAATCTTAGGGTCAATTCCTTAAGATTGAGTACATTAGGCCTCATTTGAAGCTTCTCCTAGCCACTTATTTTGCATGTTAGATCTTGGAGGAAGTTCTTTTTGAGGACATGTGGTTTCATGTGGTTTTCTACGTTTGAAAACCATATGATCATCTTAAGGACCCATGTGATGCAAGATACACATGTCCGCTTGTGGTTTAGTTCCCACTTGGACTTGGACCTATATAATGATGGGATTAGTTGGATGCATATGTGCATCTCTCCCCTAGGTGTGGTCTTCCTAGTTAGGTATTAGTTGATTTTGATTATGGAGGTTATGGATCTCACATAGCAAAGCTCCATTGACTAGCTAAGAGATAAGCTAAACCATTTATGGAAGTTTCATTGTCCAAGGCTCGATTGAGGTATAGATTTAGGTGTATATAGTCCTTCCCAATCAACATCAAACAAACCTTACTACAATGGTTGCTAGACCACAATGGCTATGGATAGGCAACGAGTTTGGAGTAAGTGATGTCAATGATGGGCAATGCAAGTACTTTGGGGCTTTTGACGATCTTTCTCATCTCTTTATGTAGTATCCTCCTATTTAAAAATATCAGAGCATTTGGAGAACTCTTTTAAGATCCTACTTCACTAGTTTGGTCAAGCAACAATGAAGGAGCATCATTTTCAAATGCATCTAGAAAGATAGCGAGCATTATGTCTTTTCTAATGTGTGTAAAAACATGGTCTATTCTTGTAAAGATGCCCTTGTTCAGATAAATATTAACAAGACTTAAAGCTATTAAGACTAAATCTTACAAGACTTAAAGCTATTGAGACCTCCCCTAAGGATCCTCAAGATGTTTTTGATATTCCTAGACTCGAGCCCCGTATTAATGGAGAGAATCTCTCTACTCTCCCATGAGGTTTCATATGGTTCTCTCTTTTTAATGGCCTTCATGGTTGGACTTTGCATCTTCCCTTCATGAATTCAATCAATCTTCCTTGTTTGCCTAAGGAAAAAAAGGATTAAAAGTAAAGAAGCGATGCTACAATCTAGGCAAGGCATGCTAAAACATCAATCTTCCTTGTTTGCCTAAGAAAAAAAAGGATTAAAAGTAAAGAAGCGATGCTACAATCTAGGCAAGGCATGGTAAAACACAGCAAGCATCATCTCGATTCTGGAACCGCAAGAGTTAGGGGGGAATAGAAAGACATGAGGGAAGACTTACACATTCTAGTGTCTCGAGGACATCCTGGTGTCTCAAAGACAGTTTGGTGGCCATTGAAGGTCCCGAACATTTAATGACCTGATGAAGCATGTAAATGATATGAGAGAAATAGTGAATGCTGCTCTAAAAGGATGCTTCTGTATTCTTAAATTGTAATGTTGCTTTTTTGACAACAGTATTGCCCATTTTGACCATTATAGACCATATAATAAGGTAAAAAATTCTATTAAGCCTTAAAAAATTATATTAAAAGTTATATTGAAATTGAAGAGCATGGTAAACCGTCAAAATAAAACATTTGCGTATCGATGGCATTACACAAAAGATAAATTACTCTCTGTAAAAGCTACCCTGCTCTGTGGGATTCGGAGAAAAAAAAAACGCAGGAGAAAAGTGACTTATCAGTCAGATCAGTGATAACGGCACAGTTACACTCGGGAAAATATGGGGAGTCGGGACTGACTTAAGGGATTCAACTAAATAGCGATGAAAGAATCGATGACATGCTATCCTTATTAGGGAGCGACGATGATCATCAATACGGGGGCAAGGGGAACCAAGATTATTTTCAAGATAGAATATTTTTAGACTATCCACGCAGAACGGCTTTGAATCTAAGAACTCTGTAGTCACTATCACTAGTCTGTACGAATGTCGTGTATGCACATGCCAACGTAAATGCGCTTGAGTCTTGTGTACATTATAGATATACGCTGTAGTCAGTGTGTACGCATGTCTTACGTGTGTATGTATGAAAGTGCTTCTCTCTCTCTCTCGCATACAAAAATCTAGCTAGTAATTTCCAGAATTCACCGGTCTGGACCTTTAATAGATTCGCATGTATCGATTCTTCTTTTGATCTTCTACACGGACATCCTTCCTTTTGCAAACTCTGCTTTCGCGGCTCCACTTAATTTGCTTTCTTGCTTGAGTACGAGCTCTCTTATTTGACTGTTTTTCATAAATTACGTTCTTTCTCAAAAGCGCAAACCCTTCTCGAACCAGTACTTCTCAAAACCTTTTGCTCGTGTTCAAGCTCTCCTCCTCAAACTCCGTCTCGATCATGTTCGTCTTCAAGATCCATTTCAATCATTGACATACCATGACATTTGCTTCCTGTACAAGATTCAGTGATTTATCGACTGACCTCTGCTTAAACCAACGAAGGCATATGTAAGACATTCGAGGACTTTGAAAAGATCTTCTCAAACCCTTCCCAAACCAGTACTTAAATTCACTCACCTTTTGCTCGTGTACAAGCTCTCTTCCTCAAACTCCGTCTCGATCATGTTCGTCTTCAAGATCCATTTCGATCATTGACAGACCATGACATTTGCTTCCTGTACAAGATTCAGTGATTTATCGAGTTACCTCTGCTTAAACATACAGTCATATTTTTAAGACATTGAGGACTTTGAAAAGTAAACTGACAACACAACGCATTGTCGGTAGCGGAGTGTATCAATAATACTACACACACACATATGTGTATACACATCACATGCCATGTTTCTATGTGCGCTTATGTTTGCAATATACGTATGCACATGTACGTACACATACGTCTGTATGTAAACTCGGCTGGAGAATTTCTTGTTTTCGGAAGTGCAAAGAGTTTCGTATCAAATTGATAGACATGCTTATGGTGTGTTTTAATGACTAAACGCATAGACACTCTCTAGAAAATATATATCTATAAATTTCAAAGCCCTATGATCTCAATAATTTATATAAGAAGAGGAAACTATTCCCGGAAGAAAGAAAAGAAACGCACACTCCCGGAGAAAATTAACCTTGTTGTCACGAAAATTAAACGAATTACTGCAGAAGCATCTGTTTCTTGTAGTCATGAAAATTAAACGAATCACTGCAGGATCATTGGTCAATGATAATTTGCCTAATTTTGAATTACTGCAGAAGCATCTGTTAAACGAATTACTGCAGAAGCATCTGTTTCTTGTTGTCACGAAAATTAAACGAATTACTGCAGAAGCATCTGTTTCTTGTAGTCATGAAAATTAAACGAATCACTGCAGGATCATTGGTCAATGATAATTTGCCTAATTTTCAAACCCTCTTAACAAGCTTTCTAATCAGCAACTCTCGAGGATGTGGCCTCCAGGATCAAACAAAGTCTTTTGAGAAAGCAAATGCAATCAGCAGTCATCCATGCAAATGATACTATGTCGAGGACATAGAGAGATCGTGTGCACTCTGCTCTAAAATCTAGCACCATAGGTGATGCATTTTGGGCATGAAAGGGTCTTCTTTCGACATCAGTTTATTGCACGCATAAAATATATCAAATTAGTAGCGACAAATACATTTGTCTGCGAATAGTCATGGATCTATGCCCTTGCTGAATAAACGTAGCATAACTTCACTCACAAGAAGGAGAAGATATGAACAAAATACGATCTACGTCCGAACTTCTTTACTTACGACTCACCAAGGAGTAACTTCGCATTAGTCCATTCATGATTTTCTCCCTCGGGCCGCAGGTCAGCTTTGGTACAACAGTTCTATCTTTATTCTCATAAAATTTGGATCATATCAGAACCATAATCTACAAAGATAATGAAATGAGCATCAGATCACATTTCTGACGTACATCGATCCTCCAAGATTTGCTCACAACGGAAGGACTCTACTTCAATGCATCTGAACAAACATGGCATATTATTACTCTCAACAAGGGCAAACTATGAACGCTATAGGATCTGACGTATTTCCTTCCCCTACTGTAGGCAGGTTTTTACCGCACATCCATGGCATAAGCTTCATAGTCACTTGCATAACGTCTCACTCAACCCACTCAATTATTCCTGCGGATCAGTTTTTATCTGCAGAAACATCCAATTATAGTTGTGTCAAAACAAGATTTTAACAAAAATATTCTAAATAGCCGCTTGATAAAGTATGAGAAAACATCCAAATATACGAACATGAATCTTCAAACTGTTCCCTTGCTTCATCATTCGACTAATAAATAAGCAAGCGTATAGAGTCACGAATACACAAGTTACGGTTAAGACTGTCCAGTGACGTGATCATAATGGAAACAGAAGAAAACACTCAGAGTAAAATGCGCGAGTGAATTAGAACACTGCTCGAATCTATTTTGAAGTCACATTGAACACTCAAAATAAAAAATCTGAAAAGAGAGGCCATTGCTGAAAATCAAACTTGAAGTCGCAGTGAGTACTAGAATGCAATAGACGGATCCGTATACTTACCACGCCCGTCGCCCACCCTTGTCGGGACTCCGGGAGACCTCCCATTTAGATAACTGCATAGCCGAGGCTGTGGAGAGAGGAGAACCTTACTATCATCAGCAAAGCATTCTATCTTTTGTTCAGTCTAATTTTCAGGAGAACTTAGTGTAACTTTTGACGGGAAGTAGAAACTGCAACGTCTGCTTTTTGCTTGGATTCATGACAAGGACCTTGGACATATGTGGAATTGTCTTCACGTGTAAACAGCCGTCTTCCCAGCACGTAAATCCAAACCGACAATATAAAGGATTTGTGTCGGTAGTAATGAGCATCTTGTAGAGTTCAATCTCGTTGTACTGTTTACTCTAGTAGTTACAGAGTTCAATCTCTCTCTTTCCGGCATAGAGCACGTTACGCTGAAGTGATCATCTCGAAAGGGACAAACAGCCGAGAATAACGTCAACAGGCTATAGAGCATCAGAGCTGGAGTTTGAGATAGTGCGAAGGAATTATGAAGCAATGTTATCAAGGCATATGATTGTCTCATAGAGTATGTGGTGTGCTGTTTTCTGCTCTAATGAACATCAGTGCTGGGGTTTCAGATAGTGCAAAGGAACCATGAACTAGTATAAATCTTAGTATATGACTTTCTTATAAACTGTCCCGTGTACTGTTTTCTGCTCTAACGACAGAAGCTATTCCGCAACTCATCGAAAAGAATCCATCGTCCCGCCGTACCTAATATGACACAACAGGAGAATTTCCAACCATGCATATGAGTAAGGAAAGGCAATCGATTCCTTAAAATAGCGGAAACGTACCTTACATTACCACTGAGGGGAAGGAAACTGCTGAGTGACGAACAGAAAAGGGAGGAACCGAGATCCAAAGCGCACGAAATCAAGCAGTTGCACGGTCTTGACAGAGGTAATGAAAATGATTGCTAATGTGAACTGTGTAAGCGTTCCAGTTAGGCTGCTTATCACGTTGCATCGATACGTACGCACCACACTGGAAAGACGAACATTAAGATGCCCGTGCATCTTCTGAAAGTCAGACGAGTGATCACTATGGCTACACGACGACGAGTGATCGCTATGGCTACACTACAAGGAACTGCGACAAATGGCATTCGCGATCCACCATATGGTGGACTTTAGCCTTCAGTATTGCAGCAGATAAAAGCCAAACGGTGCACATCCCTGTCGGCATGAACATCACCAGCATCTATCCGTCAATGAAGAGCTGCCTGCTCGGTTACGATGACTTCTCATTACCGCTGTCAAGACCTCGCAGCTGTTTGAGTGCGTATATGCTCTCATACAGGAGACAACTAGCAGATGAGGCATATAACACAATGACCGGAGGTGTAGAGGACATCGTCTCCAACAACAAGCTCCAGGAGCGCAAACGAATATATAGTGGTTCTCAGGAATTATGCACATTTATGAGGAGAGGAAAGGGATCACATACTTCAAACCGTGCGTGCTTTCTGCAGGGTGGGGATAGGAATTCCGCCAGACCGAAGAGCCCCAAGAACGCTGTCTGGTTGCCAATGAGAAGCTGAGCAGTAAATGAGATAAGCGGAGAAAGCCTGTGCATAAAATTAGAGAAACAATGTGGTGGTAGGGAAAAAGGAGAGAGAGAGAGAGAGAGGGGCTCGTGCACATGATGGAATCCATGCAAAGCTCGAGCATGTGGGTGGCAAGGCGTCGGGAGACGACAACAAGTGAATCTCGTTTCTTGCTCCCACGGGGTATTGTACGCTGCTTTAAGGCGTCCGTTCTCCCTTGGCCTCACAATGCACAAACACACACACACACAAAACATACCACTTAACACAAACGCGACCCACATTCTCTGCCAGACGCCTGTCTAATAATGGCTAGAACGGCATAAAAGCAGTAAAAAACCAACTGGTTTGTCCGATTTCAAATTTTCAAAATATATATTCTAAAGTCAACCGCGTTGCAAAACGCCTGCACATTGCAATCTAATATTCTACCGATGCTTGAGCGAGATATAAAGCCCTTGATAGTATTATCATTCTTCTATTACATTTTTTTATAGTTTTTAGTTTAATTACTAATTTAATTTATTCAAATTATACTCAGATATTATTTTTTTTAATAGAGGTTCAGCAAAAGCTTACCCTCTTGTGTGTTAATTTTGAAAGAACAATTGCATAGCGTGAATGGGCATAGTATCCATAAGATCCCCTTATCCTACAAAGCAGAGGTTAGATGAGAGATTACAATAGCCCGAAGGCTTCACAACTGATTTTAACTGCTCAAAGATTACAATTGGGTTAACAGTCCAAAGACAATTACATATGCTACCGGTGGAAAGAGTTGAACCTTTGCCCTCGCCTCAAGAGACGAAAGACTCAACGAAACAATCCAACGAACGTAGACTATACTCATATTATTTATTGTATTTTCTTATGATAGTGATTATTTACTTGTGTAAACATGTCATGTTCGTTACATGTTGGTTACATTATGCTTAATAAGAGACGAATTTATAGTGGTTTTTATTTTGGTTATAGACTCAAGGATCACGAAGAAGTGGCATGGCGTAGTTAGTATATATATATATATATTAATTTTTGTAAGAAAAAAGTTGTATTTGAAAGGCATTCATTTATGATTATTTTCTTGAATTGTGTAGAGGGCAAGAGCCCACTAGAAACAAGGCAAGGCTTGCTCCTCATGAACACTTTTTTGCCATTCCTAAGGAACAACAGAATATATATAGAGCTCAAATCATAAGGGAAATTCCAAATGAGGACTTCAAGGTAGATCTTGTAAAACATATTATGTAGGAAACAATGGTCAAAAAAGTCCTAAAACTCTTGTACAACATATTTTGTAGGAAACAATGGTCAAAGAAGTCCTAAAACTCCTTAAACTATAGCATATGTAGTTTTCCTTAGTATATTTTTCACAAGAGAATGGTGTGGGTAAAGTGGTTAGATAAAATGCCTCTCTTCAAACTAGCTTGGGTATGAATCCCACGGACATAGTGATAGCATACAATAAACTTCTATTTTTGAGATTATTTTGCTTTAAAAGAAGCAAGACATTAACGAGAAACACCGATATGCATTTGGCATAGATATTTCACATTTGCGAGTTATGATCATAATTGCTTTTAGCTTTTCGTGGTGTGTTTTTCATTGGGGTACACAACCTATATAAGGAAGAGCTTGGTCACACTTTACATCATCTTCTCAAGGAGCTCTCTCAAGCATTCAACACTAAGGAGGAGATCTTGGAGACCCTCTTAGAGGAAGAGTTTTTACACTCTTGGAGGAGGTATGCTCTACATTAGGAGATCTTAGAGGAGTTCATGCCAGCAATATAGTGTGAGTAACAAGGCTACATATGTTCCCACTTGTTCATTCACTAGTTTTTGATTTAGATAGTGAGAATTCAGGTTTGTTGTAAAACTATTCTAAATTGTTCATATTCTCCGTACTGTCACACACACACACTCTTCATACCTCTTAGGCACTCAATCTCTTGTATCTAGTTCCTATTTCTGCCTAGATTCAAATATTGTCAGTTTGTATTATATTCACATATTGTACTTTGACATTAGAATATGGATAATGTACTTGGGCCTAATAGCTTACCTTTACACTTGAAAATCTCATTTATACTCTCTCCATCTCTCACTCATCTTCTTTTTAAGTCTTAAGGTGTGTATATTAAGGTTCATGTGTTGGAATATGTTGTAAACCTATGATATATTGTTATTGTGGCCCAACCCACTTCCAACATTTGGTATGAGAGCATAGTTGACATAGACCCTTAACAAGATGAGTGACTATAGACTTGAGAATGAAGTAAAGCTTGGGGGAATGTCCAATTATCCAATGTGGAGTTTTATGATGATGAATCTATTAGGATCAAAGGACTTGTGGAATATTCTCAATGGCACTTATCCAAACCCAAGACAATACTTCATCTTCTAGAAGAACCCTTATCCCTATTTTTGCTCAACAGGAGGTTATTGAAGAAGAAGGAACTACTTCATCATCAAGATTCAGTGGTACTACTATCAGATTACGTCTTATAGAAGAGCAATCTAGACGGGATTTTAGGGATGCACTAACACTTTCATATATTGCTATATCAGTCAAGAGGCATATTATACCCCAGATCAGGCCATGCATAAGTTCTTGTTAGGCTTGGTTGGAGTTGGAGGATCTCTATCAGAGCAGAAACCCTTCTAGGAAAGCTCATCTAAGGAGATAGCTAGCCAACACAAGGATGAAATTTGGTGAATCAGTTCAATCACATATTTTGAAGCTCAAAGACTTACAAGATCAGTTACTCAATGTTGGAGTCAACATTTTAGATGAAGAGATGGTAAACACACTTCTAAACTCACTTCCATCCTCATATCATGCTTTTGTTACTCTTTATCTCTCTCTACAAGAGATAGAGAACTTTCATTTGAAGAGCTACAGTTCTGGTTACTTGAAGGTGAAGATCAAGAAAGAGTATGGAAGAGAATTATGAAGCCATATTATCATCATCAAAGGGGAAGGAAAGAAATTCTACTAATCTTTCTCCTAATGCTTTCTCTATATCCAAAGAAAAGTCTTCGACTACATCTGATTCAAAGAAAAGAGTATGCCATTACTCTAAGAAACAAGGTCATTTCATAGCAAAATGCAAAACAAGGATGTTCAATGAGATAAAGATAGCATCATGTAATGGTATTGAAGATGATCCAAAATCTAAATCTTCAAAATTAGATTCATATGCATGTATTACTATTGAAGAAGTATCTTTTGATCAAGCAGCGTTAAATGCAATCTCACATAATCCTTGGATTTTATATTATGGGGCTACTAAGCATATGATAAGTCACGAAAAGGTACTTTCTTCCCTTTCTAACTCTTCAAGTAGAAGAGTGATCATTGCAGATGGTCATGATTTTGGATGTTGTTGGTGTTGGAGAAGTGAACCTAAAGTCTAGAGTAGGTCAAAATTTCACAATTTCCAATGCTCTTTATGTTCCAGACATGAAGAAGAATTTTCTCTCTATCTCTACTTTCTTTTCAAATGGTTATAAAGTCATTTTTAAAAAAGATTCATGTCAGATCATCTCATCTAATGAAGAGCATTGTCTACTTCAAGATGAAAACAAAAGTGGCATGTTTATGTTATCCAAAATTAGTCATGCTAATGTTGCTAGGTCTACTACACATAGAGCATGACCTTATGGCATGCTAGATTTGGTCATATCAATTAAACAACTCTCAAGCATATCAAAGATCAAGGTATCATGGAGACTTTGCCTACTTTTGCTGTACCAGATGATGCAGAGTCATGTGAAGGATGTCTTGAAGGAAAGATTCACAAACCACCTTTCAATAAGCATGGATATATCATGGCCACAAGGAAGTTACAGACCATACATTTAGATGTGAATGGTATGAGGAGAACATATTCTATTCAAGTTTACAGGTACTTTGTTACTTTCATTGATGATTTCTCAAGATATTCGTGGATTTATATTCTTAAAGTGAAGTCACATGTTTTTCCTACTTTCAAGAAGTTCTTAGCTATGGTTGAAATCCACAATTTGAGAAGTGATATAGGAGGAGAGTACATGTCTAAAGACTTTAAGTCTTTTCTTGAAGACAAAAGTGTCTCTCATCAACTCACTATTGATTACATGCTAGAACAAAATGGTGTTGTAGAGAGAGAGAGAGAGTAGGATAATTGTTGAGAAAAATCTTTCTCCCAAGTTTTGGTTTGATGTAGTACATGTTGGAAGAGATGGTGGATAGTCTTCAAGAGATGAGGTGGTGTTGCTAGATCCTACTTCACACGTGCTAAGAATGATTGCTGGAGACTATAGTGGGCCTGTTTAGCTAGCTAATGATCACAAATAATCATGTATGTTTCTTCGAACATGATCCACTAATCAATGGATCGAAATAGATAGGTTGGAGTTGATCCAAGATCTAGAAACTTGCTATTTTTGTTCCTACACATGTTCAATGTTTTGAACAGTTCTCTACACACAGTAGCAATTGGCTTAATTCCTTTTTAAGTAACTTATTAAGCTATCAATGATGAGTGATTTCATAAAAAATGATGGACTCCACATAGAGAGAGATGTTTGGCAAATCATAAGACCATCCCGATAATTTCGGGGTTCAACAGTCAACAGACTAGTGAGCAAAGATGTGTTAATATCTCACGCTCCTTAGAGGCAATGTTAATGAAATTTTGTAGGCATGTACTAGATAGTATGTTGAATCTACCATGCTTTAAATCATGATAAATGATTAACCATGCACTGAAAACAAGCTCTACAAAGATCATTGTTTTGATGGAGTTATAACAAAGAAGTGAAATGAGAATGTAATGACCATATATGTATTAAATCATATAAAAATACAATGTTATTGACAATCATACATTGCTCAAGGTGTGAGAGGTGAATGAGCTATGAGATAAGCTCTCACTTCACAATGAATCCCACTCAAAATGATCTCATGGGCTCGAGATACACACGGGTGTTTTTTATCCTCTTCTTATAGTTGTACTTGGAGCCCAAGTTTGAATTCAAATTCCAAGATATACCTAAAAGGTGAATCCTAAAGTATAGGATAGATTTCTTCATCACTCAACAACCAAATGAGTCATGATTTTAGAGCTTCCTAAATCCACATGGATGTGTACAACTTTTACAAAGGTAAATGTGAAGATCTCTTTACAAGAGGTTGATCATATGAAGCTTTGTCAATAAATCAAGTATGAGGTAATCAACCAAGTATGTGGGCTTGGTTTTAATTGCACCAAGAGCTCCCCCTCAAGCCTAACATGCTTGGTCTTCATTCCTCCTTGATTTTCGACAAACCAATCATCAATTTGAACATGTTCATCTTTGTTCCATCCAATGATTTTGTGAGTATATTTGCACATTGTAAATGAGTTGATACATAAGATAGTTGAATATCCTTGCTAAGTAATTTCTCCCTTACATAATGATAGTGCACTTCAATATGCCTAGTCCTTGCATAATATATAGGATTAGCATCCAAATGAAGAGAACTAGTGTTGTCTCCAAAGATTATTGGAGTGTAAGAGTGTATCTCCAAATTTGCATATAATTGCTTAAGCCACATGGATTCTTGGGTTGCATTTGCCAAAGCTCTATGTTCCTCTTCTGTGGAAGATAAGGGCACAGTTGGTTGCTTCTTGGATGACCATGATATAAGCTTTGAACCTGCAAAGGATAGGTACCCTGAAGTGCTCCTCCTATCATCCTTGGAGCAAGCCCAAACTCAGAATACATCTTTGTATCTATGTCAAAAGTGAAGGGATAGAACAACCCTTCATTCATTGTACCCTTTAGATACTTAAGCACCCTTTTTGCAGCTTCCAAATGAGGCTTCCTTGGTGCATGCATAAACTGACTCAATGTGCTTACTCTATAGTCAATGTCTACTCTTATTAGAGTAGCATAATTGAGACTTCCCACGAGTTCTTGATATCCTATAACATCATCAAGTAGTTCACCTTCATGAGAACTTAGCTTATGATTGAGTTCCATAGGAGTGCCTACATTTTTTAGTGTTCTCCATCTTGAACTTTACCAACATATCATGTATATACTTTCTTTGAGTAATAAATATACTAGAATCTATGTACACAAGCTCTAAGCCAAGAAAGTAGGTTACTAAACCAAGATCACTGACTTTAAATTCTTCCATTAGTTGAGCCTTAACCTGCTTGATGCCATTGGCATCATTCCATGTAATGATGATGTCATCTACATAGACACATTAGTATATAACTTTTGATTTGTTCTTCTTAACAAATAAAGAAGAAATTGCCTTGCTAGCCACAAAGCCTTGGTCCTGCAAATAAGTAACAAGGCTATGATTCCAAGCTCTAGGAGCTTGCTTGAGACCAAAGAGTGCCTTTCTTAGCTTGCATACATAACCTAGTTTATCTTCATCTTCAAAACCTGGCCGTTATGGCATACACACTTCTTCTAATATCCATCCATTTAAGAATGCATTCTTGACATCTAACTGATATAGATTTCCAATTTTTGGAAGCAGCAACACTTACCAAAACCCTAATTGTTGGCATCTTTGCCACAAATGAAAAGGTTTCTTCATAGTCCACTCCATGAGTTTAGGCCAATCCCTTTGCCACTAACCTTGCCTTTTACTTGTTTATAGAACCATCTGAGTTCTTTTTTATTTTGTATATCCATTTGGATCCAACTACCTTCATGCTTGGCTTCTTGGGAACTAGATCCCAAGTATGGTTTTCCTGAAGTGCTTCTACTTCTTCTTGCATGGCTTCTCTCCATTCTTTCTTCTTCCTAGCCTCTTCAAATGAAGTAGGCTCTTCTACCATAAAGTCTTTAGTGATATACACAAAATGCTTGGTGACTAATGATGTATCATAGCCATACCTTATGGGTTTTTTGCTTTCTCTTTGTGATCTCTTGAGTGCTTAATTTGAAGACCCTTGTATGTCTTCTAATTGCTTGAGTTTGATCTTACCTCTTGACTTCCAAGCCTTGAAGTCAATCTGATCTTCATCCTCTGAGTTGATATCTTCTAGTAATTGTTGATCTTCTTGTGTGAGGGTTGGAATATCATTTTCCAAGTCATATGGTACCTTGACTTTCTTGCAATCATCTTCAAACCATGAATTATTTTCATCAAACACTACATTGCTGCTAACTATAAATGCTTTGCTAGTGGGATTGTATAAGCTTGTACCCCTTTTGGTTTTGATCATACCCAATGAATATATATTTTTCATCTTTAGGGTCAAGCTTTCCTCTGATTTGTGAGAGGATGTGTGCATAAGCAATGCACCCAAATATTTTGCAATGGTCCAATGAGGGTCCCCTACCATTCCATGCTTCATAGGGTATCATATCATCCAAGGATTTGGATGGGAACCTATTGTCCAAGTAGGTGGTTGTGAAAACAGCCTCTACCCATAGGTAATTAGGTAGCTTCTTCTCATTCAACATAGACCTAGCAGCTTCAACAATTAACATGTTCCTTCTCTCTACTACTCCATTCAATTTAGAAGTATATCTTGTTGTTACTTCCCTCTTTATGCCTCTCTCTTGTAGAAATGAATCAAATTTATGTGAAAAGTACTCACCAACTCCATCAGATCTAATCCTCTTCAAGCTCCTTCCTGCTTGGTTTTCAACTAGTGCCAAGTACTTTTTGAAACATGTAAATACCTCATCCTTATGCTTCATGAAATAAAGGATTGTCCATCTATTGTAATCATCAATAAATGAAACATAGTACCTTGAACCTGAGATTGATGGATATTTGCTAGGACCCCACACATCAAAGTGTAGAAGCTCCAAATAGTCTTCATAAATGTATCTCTTCCTGTTGAATGGTTGCCTATGAGCTTTGGTAAATTGGCATGCTCCATATTTGTATATCATATTTTGCCTGGTCACATTGGGAATGCCAAGCACACTTTGATCCCTGTATATTTGCTTCAAAGTTCTTTCTCTTATGTGTCCTAGCCTTTTGTGCCATATTTCTAACTCAGATAGGGTTTGATTTATATAATTGAATAGTGCTATGTTCCTTGTGTCTTCAATCTCAAATGTGAATAATCTACCAGACTTCTCACCTTTAGCAATCCTTTTGAAGCCTTGTTGAGGGTCTTCCACATATGCTCCATGCTTAGTGAATCTGACCTGTAAGCCTTTCTGAACAATCTGCCCAACACTCATTAGGTTTTTGGTTCTAGTTGGCACATATAGAACTTTACCCAAAAGGTTCATGCTACCATCAGATGTTTTGACATTTCTTATTTGCTTGATTGAGTGTTTAGTATCATCACATGTTTGTACTTCATGCTTTAACACTGAGTCACAACAAAGGAGAACAAAGACATGTTCTCTTTTTCTTTTTACCTAAATACCATTATATGAAGCAAAAAAGTGGGCATTTTACAATATCTAGAAAGCATCACGAGTCTTGCTTGTAAATATTGTCTTTAGAAGCTTGATCTCATATCCCAAGTAGTCAAGATAGATATACTAAAATTCTTGCTGCCATGAAAACTAGTTGTTGAGCATGACCAAGAATCCCACATCATGACCTTGGACAATAGATTAGAGTTGAAAAGGTACAAGTAAGAATTCGCGAAGCTCCTTCATTACATCTATAACCTCAACAAGCACAGATGATAGCTAATTAAAAGTTACTCGAAAATTAGAGTACATGTGTTGTAAAAATCAGAGCATTTTAACAAGGCAATTAAGATCATCCCCTTTGTATGGTTAAGATCCCCATTGAATGCCTGGCCATATTAACAGAATATGAAATACACTTCACAAAAGCATTCCCAAGAGAAGATAATATTCAACAAAATTATACTAAGAAACATTCACACATGATCAAAGAAATGCTCAAGATAAATCAAGCTGAACACCAAGTGGAAGCAGAACTCCAAATTATATTTCCATTAAAATGATCTTTTACATTTCATGTGTTTTACAAGAGTTATGTGAATCTACAATAGAAGCTGATCATAGCTTTCCTCAGGCTCAAGGGTATTGGTATCCTCTGGCACATTAGAACACCTATCTTGCCTCTCTTGCTCCAAGATTGGCTCTTCAAGGTCAGCCATGTCCCCAGGTTCATCTGCAAGTGGGGGAACAGGCTCCCTTGAAGCTGGTTGGAATCTCTCCGTATCTGCAATGTGCTTCCTTCCAACCTCTTGGTCTTCATCTGGGCATTCATTCAGCCCATTGATTCTCATTCTAATGAAGCTCACTTGAGCATCATCCTTCTCCACAGCTATGCAGTGCCTGAACATCTTTAAGGAGCAAGCCAGAGTCGTTCCTGAAACAGCAGAAAACCTCTTAGAGGCTTCAATCAACAATGACTAATGAAAATTGTGAAAATTGAAATTACCTGTGCCCGAAAAAAGTTCTAGGACCCAGTCATCATCATTGGAAAATAGCTGAAGCAATCTCATTATGAGTTTTTGTGGCTTCTGATAAGGGTTAACCAATGTCATGTCCCCAGCTACATGACGAAGTTTCTTGGTAACGGCTGGGAACATGAGCACATTTGAGATCCCATTCTCATTGCAATGCTCCCTGACTCTCCTTTTGCTAACTTCATGATAATAGCCAACTGTAATGCATTCAGTGGCGCTCACAAACCGATGCAAAGGAGTGTGATTTACGTTTGTCTTCACCCTGCAAAAAAGAACTATGAGTCACAGAGGGCATCATTAAAGCCATGGAGATAGAAAGAAGATTACTTACCAAGTGAGGCACTCCACAGCATGACATCTTGCCTTCAGAGCAGTTGAAACAGAGAAAGACTGGTCTCTGCTATGGAAAATTACTATCCTCCAAAGAGGAGACATAGTCAACTCTGCAAAATCAGTGACCATCTTCCGAATCTGAGGGTGTTTGAAGGGTTCATCATCATTAACTGATCCTAACATCCTAAATCCATAGGGTATGTCCGCTATGAGAAGGGAGAAATGTTTTCTAGGCACAAAAGAACAAATATTATTTACATCACTACAGAACACATTGTAATATACAGGCCTAAGGGGGTCTAGGGGATTGGAGAAACATTTAAGATCAGGTTCATCATCAAAATCCATCTCCTTCGCTTTCAGTCTAGATTTCTCATGCCTTGCTCTTTGAATGTGAGCAAGGAATGCAGGGGGGCAATCATCTAGTACCTCTTTAGACTTACTTTTCCTTGGTTTCTGCAGAACAAATTGGAAAGACAATTAAAAGAGCTCTTCAGTACAGCAAACAAAACATAAAGAACGGATGTATGGCATCGATTTCTTGTTGGGGTAGATGCTAGGCATCGACCTTCTACTGAAAATCGATGCTTGGCATCGACCTTGGGACCTAAGTCGATGCCTGGCATCGACTTTTGCCACGAGGTCGATGCCAGGCATCGACTTTTGTTGCAGGTCGATGCCAGGCATCGACTTATGCTTCAAGTCGATGCCAGGCATCGACTTATGCCCCCAAGTCGATGCCAGGCATCGACTTATGCCCCCAAGTCAATGCCAGGCATCGACTTATGCCCCCAAGTCGATGCCATGCAATGCATCAAATTGGTTGGGATGAAATATTCTGATAAGAGAACCTACCCAATCACGAAACAGGATGAAATATTCTGATAAGGCTTTGTAGGATGATGTGGTTGGATAGTCTGCTTGGACCTCTGTC
Source organism: Ceratopteris richardii (assembly GCA_020310875.1). Lineage (NCBI taxonomy): Eukaryota > Viridiplantae > Streptophyta > Polypodiopsida > Polypodiales > Pteridaceae > Ceratopteris > Ceratopteris richardii. The sequence goes on along the minus strand of MU263101.1, from coordinate 11,031 downwards.
CAAGAAAAGCAACCCAGCCTCTTCATCATCACCTCCTGAATCTTCATGTACACTTTATGACTACAGACACATAAATATAAAAGAGACTAGGTTAGACAAGAAGCATGGGAGGAGGGAAAAAGGATCTGAGAATAACATACATACTTATTGAGCTCAGTCACCATCTCCTCGAGGCTTAACTCCTTCGAGATTACCCTTGACAAAGTTGATATGATCAATGTATCATCCTTGATTCCTTGAAGGGCCCTCCATGGGGTCAGCTTCATGTCCTCAGGAGCCTCTTCAATTGAAAGGTCAACTTTCCTTCCCTTTCCCTTCAGATCAACTTGTGGGTCTGGCCCTCGACTTTCGTTGCTTCTGGTCCTTGACCTCCTTGTGCTCCCACATTGTGAAAATTCTATCCTGAAGATCCCAGATCTCACCTGATCTGAATGCCAGTTGAAACCATGGATCATATTTCCTCAAAGCATCTGACTTTCTATTCTCATCCAATGCAATTCCAACCTCAATAAGGCATTGCTTTCGTAGATTGGGATGTATTCTCCCAGCTTCCTTCACAAGACAATCTTCGTATTCATGGTGGAAGAACCGAATTCTCTCTATGGAGGACATTTTCTGCCTGTAGTCATTGTCGTTGTTGTGATCCCAAGCAAGAAGCTTGGCTTCCTCAGTTGTAAGACCAGCATATATCTTACACTCTGCATACCTAAAAAAAAATGTAGTAGGGTGCTCCTTCACTAACTGTCTACGAGCCTCTGCAAAGTGTGAACCTCCAATCACATAATAAGTGTAATCCTCAAACAAACCCTCATTGAAATCCTCCACACAGCTGCACTCATTCGGATCCACCATGACAAGGAATGGCACAACAGTAGCATGAGGATTTATTTTCATTTTCTTCTTAAGATTCTGGACGTGCAAATTATGTGGCTCCCTGATCTCAAGGGGCCTCCTCCCTGTGACTGGATCCACTGGTGGCCTATGGATAATATTAATCGGCAGGTGGAACAACTGCCCCTTCTTCACAACTTTTCTTCTAGCTATGTCCTCCCTCATCTTATTCTGCTCAGTGCCAAGCACACCAGATGCAAGCTCTCCACCAGGTGCAACAATTATGTCCCCAGAGCTAGAGCTTGAGTCAGAAAAGTCCTCTTCTGAAATTATCTTCTTTTTCTTTTGGGGCTTTTTCTGCACACTCTGCTTACCCCTTGCCTTTACAGGGGTCGTCTTCTTGTGCTGTGTTGGCATGATATTGCCCTGGATCCATGGCATCAGGTCCTTGATGAAATTCACTGAGTCTCTGCATATCTGAGCTAGCCCTTCTGGAACACAGCACTCTGGGCACAAGAAATCCATCTTGCATATGACATTTCTTAATCCTTTCGATGTCTCCACCAAGAAAAGCAGGTTGTCAAAATCTTCATCTTCATAATCCAGTTTGTAAACAAGTCCATACTGAAAACCTTGTGTTGTCGTGATCTTTCCTCTGCCATAGGCCCCTGCGAACACAAGGAGGACTGCATTCTTCTCTTCAACGTACTGAAGGCACCATTCGAGATTTGTCATGTCCCAAAGTGGACGATCTGTCCTCATGACCTCGGTCTCCCTAGACCTTTCCTTCATATTTGGATCCTCCACAGGAATTTTTATGCTACTCTGTCCACCTGAGGATATTCCTAGTGGGTTGCTGGCCTTCTCAGAGGATAATGGTGCAATAATTTTCTTTGGCTTTGCTTGGTGACCACTGCCTTTGTCACGTTGCTGGTCAGCAGAGCCCATGGTGACTCTGAGCTTCTTGATGGGCCTTTCATCCTTGTACTCCGCATCCCTGAAGGCACTTGGAAATGTCAGATCAAACGTAAATGTGGTTTCAAAGGCCCAAGTCCATGCAAGGCATCGATTTTGAGCTTCAGGTCGATGCCAGGCATCGATGTTTAAGTGCATGTCGATGCCAGGCATCGACTTTGTGTGCAAGTCGATGCCAGGCATCGACTTGAGGGTGAAAGTCGATGCCAGGCATCGAGTTGGGGGTGCAAGAGTCGATGCTTGGCATCGACTTTGGGCCCAAGTCGATGCTTGGCATCGACTTTTGGGCCAAGTCGATGCCTGGCATCGACTTTTACCCTCAAGTCGATGCCTGGCATCGACTTGCACACAAAGTCGATGCTTGGCATCGACTTGGGCACAAAAGTCGATGCCAAGCATCGACTTGGGCCCAAAAGCCGATGCCAAGCATCGACTTTGCACCCAAAAGTCGATGCCTGGCATCGACTTTTCAGTGCATGTTGATGCCGGCAAGTCGATGCTTGGCATCAACTTTTGGGCCCAAGTCGATGCCTGGCATCGACTTGTAGGTGCATGTCGATGCCAGGCATCGACTTGCACCGACAAGTCGATGCCTGGCATCGACTTGCAATCCTAAGTCGATGCCTGGCATCGACTTACACCTTAAAGTCGATGCCAGGCATCGAGCTGTACATGCTTTGGATCCATATTTCTAGAGGTAAGAAAATAAATACCTAGAAATCAGATATTTACACAGACATACAGAGGGAATCTTTTTGGAATCTTTATTTATGTTATGATTTTGTCTACCTCTTGGTACTTTTGCCAACATTCTTCTTCTCCATCAGACTTGGCTGCTGGTATGCTGACCTCTGTGCTCCATGGCTGTCTGTGCTCTGCTGCTCTCTCTTGCTCGTGGATTTTGAAAATGCGAATGATCTCCTCCTCTGGTATTTATAGGCAATTGGGTAACTTGAACCAGAAACTAACTGGATCTAACTGAATGAGTCCACTTGCTAACTAAATCTGTCAACTTATCTAACCAGGGAATAGCACCCACACAAATAGGCTGTTTCAGAGCCACTTTAATGAAATATTCATAGACCCTTGCAACTATTTATATACATTTGCATAGAAATTACATTTCAATGGCAAGAGTATGGTATGTCCATGAGGATGTCTAAACTCATGTAGAGATTTGTTTCTAAGAATCTCTTTCTTGGGAGAAAATCAGGTCAAAGTTGTGTTAAATGTGGGAGACTAATGACATCTTTATAGTATTACCCTCCTCACTTTAGTTCATATTCACATTTATCTTATAACACACTGTTGAAATGGAAAATCACTATGAATAAACATTCTAGTACAGAACCTTGCAACTATTTATATACATTTGCATGGAAATTAAACTTCAATGGCAACATTATGGTATGTACATGAGGATTTCTAATCTCATGTAGAAGTTTTTTCTTAGAGTCTGTTGCTTGGGAGAAAATTAGGTCTAAGTTGTGAGATTAATGACATCTTTATAGTGTTATCCTCCACACTTTAGTTCATATTCACATTTATCTTGTAACACATTGTTGAAATGGAAAATCAATGTATGAATATACTTTCTGTGTGCCTCTTTTACACATAATTCTTTTTCAATATACTTTCATCTACCTCTTTGATATCTAGCCAAGACCACAATAAAACCTAATCCTTGAAATCTTAACCAAATGTAAATTTCTTCTTGTATAGTGTTCAATGGCATAGCATATTCCAGTTGGAACTCAACTTGGATATATTCCAGTTGTAAAATTTCTTCTTGTAAAAATTCTCCAAACAATTTTATTATATATTTCCTGTTGGAACTCAACTTGGATATATTTTGATTCATTCACAATGCTTAGACTGAATGACTCATATGTAGTTAGAAATCAACTGTGTTTCTCATTTGAATCAAAAGTGAATCAAATCTTTGGTTCCCTTATTAGTGTATATTTGAGTAATTAAGTGATTTGATGTAATTTGATGTTTTATGTTATTTAATGTACTTTAATAAGCTTTTGATTTCATATCTTCTTGATGTGACATTTGATGTGACATCTTCACTTGATCTCGGATTTCTACTTATTTAAAAAGGTCATTCATCTTCAATCTTCTGTGAACTCAGTGAAGATGAGCTCAAACTTTTCAGTGGATGCTTGGGCATCAGCTTCCTCTGCTCATATTGATTCATTGTTCTCAGTTGAACCTTTCCAGAGAAGTGATGATCCCTATGATTTAGAACGTGCTGATGATTCCATGTTTTCTGTTGAGTCATTTAAGTTATCCAATTCACAGTGCAATGCTGCTCAACCAAATGCACCTCTTGATCTCCCATCTGATCCAACCATTGATCTCCCTTCTGACTCAAGTGCATGCGGAGCAACGAAAAAGCAAAGCAAGCTCAATCTACGATTTAAAAGAAGGTCTCGTGAAGTAAGTCGAAAAAGATTTAAATTTCTTACTTCAGATAGATAGATTGCATTGGATATTGTGAAGCATTGTTGTGGTTTGAAATGCTTGTATAATTTAGGGATGAAGAAACTAAAGCACATAAGAGAAAAATTCCTCCATTTAGATAGTGAAAGGCAAGATATATACCTTGTTTCTTGCATGCAAATGATTGAGGATAACATGTCAGTAACGCGTGTTGGTTTTGAATATTTCTTTACTCAAGGGATGCCATGCTGTAGGGCTGCATTTAAAATTGCAATGGGTGTAGGAAATTTTAGAATACATAGGGTTCAACAAGGGTTTTTGAATGGGGATCTCATTTTGGATACGTTCCATGTTGGGACCAAAGGATCTGTTGGACGTCATGCAATGAATTGGATGATGAACTATTTTAGCTTGCATTGTGAAGTTATGCCTACAACTGGAAGGTTGCACTTGTCAGATAACTTTACTCGTCGAGAGGTATTTCAAATATATAGAGAAGACATGGAAAATAGAAATGAGAAGTATGTGTTGTATCGTCACTTTACTCGATTATGGAAGGAAGAGTTTAACAATGTTTCTATTCCTCGTAAAGTTAGAATGGGTGAATGTTCAGTTTGCGCCACTTTGAAAAACATGGCAAAAGGGGCTACAACACCACAGGAAAAGCATAATTTTAAAAACCTTCTTAACAACCATCGTGACAGTCAAGCATTAGAGAGAAAGAAAGCAATTCATCATCGAAGTAAGGCACTCAGAAATCCGGAGCGTTATATGTGTTTGTTGATCGATGGTATGGATAAAAAAAAAACTTGTTTGCCACATTTTTATCGCATCCCTAAGGACATTGGAGATGAAGTCCTTGTGCAAATGCATTTGGTTGGCGCTTTGGTATACAATGGAACTGTAATGTCCAAGGTTTTCTTCACATATCCGAATGTGCATAATGATCCAAACCTTACAGTTACTGTCATTCATCGTGTTTTGCAATCATGGAAGGGTCTTTTGCCACCAACTCTATATTTGCAACTAGATAATACTCCAAGAGAGAATAAAAATTCTACAGTCTTTGGATATTTAAGCATGCTTGTTGAAAAACAGGTATTTCAGAAGGTTAAGGTAAATTTTCTTCTGGTTGGCCACACTCATGATCACATTGATCAAATGTTCAGTACTTTCTCTAAGAAGTTGGCACGTAACAATGCTTTTACTCTTCCGATTTTATCTGAGCTGATTTCAGAAGCATATACTCCAAAACCAGAAGTTCAACACCTCACACAGATTTATGACTTTAAGCACTTTTGCTCAATGGGCCTTGATAACAGTGCTAAGGTTTTGGCTCCATTGCACAATATTAGTTTCAACCATGTATTCTTGATGAGGAGGGTTGATGAAATAACCCTTTTATTTGCAAAGCAGTATTCATCTTCTCTTGGGTGGGAGCCTAAAGATGGATGCAGATTCTTATTGCAGGTGCCTAATTTGTCTACTGTAACAGTGTATGGTGCAGAACAATCACCATATGAAGATAAAAACAATACAGAAAGATGTGGAAGTGTGGTTGATCAAAGTAAAAGCTGGATGCATGCACTCATTGAAAAGAAGAGACATATTGAGCGTGCAAAAAAATATGCTGGAGATCAAGATGTATCTTGGTGGGAGGACTTTTTCAATCATCAAGAAGAGATTATACAGTATACAATTGCAGGTCACTGGCCAGTTGATGTTCCATTCACATGGGATTTTTGTACACAAAGATCCGTGAATGTGGCCCAAGCATGTAATGCAGATGCACTTCAAAGTTTTATACATCCACCAGAAAGAAATATTTATGTAGGCCCAAGGATGACAAAACAGGCAGAAGCAAGATGGCAAGGAAATTTAATAGAGATAAATGTTGGAACGCTTATTGCAGTACTTGCTGATGGTGATGAGGCTACCAGACCATTTTGGATTGCAAAGGTTTTAGAGATAACTAAAGATATTGATCAGAGAAGAATAGAGGCTTTGGTGGTGCATTGGTATTACACTAAAAGTAGTAATGCATTCACAGGTAAATATAACTTAGAAATGGTGTGTGATACTAAACGAACAGGTTCAAAAAGGAAAAAGAATATTCGAAGCACATCCACTCTTAAAATGGATGATGTAGATATTCTTGTTTATGATTTTTCCTTGACAAAAACTGGTCACTTGAGGAAAGCAACCATCAACATGATAAAACAAAAGCTTCCAGATGTATGTGGTACAGGAAATCATAGGAAAACAAGAAGAGTTGTGCATGATCCTGCAGAATTTGGTATGTACGTGGATGAAGATAGAGCTCTTGTGGATATAGAAGAAGAAGAAGAGAGCTCTCAACAGTATGAGACTGAATCAAGTGCATCAGATGATGACGGTGTAGACATAGATCGACAAAGTTGTGAGTTGCATTGAAGCTCTCAGACATTTTTAGTGCTTATGTAAATGCCTCAAAGTAGTTTGGTTAATGAAACCATGTTTTGTAGCAATTTTGAATAACAATCAGATATCCACCCATTAAAGATATGTCTAAAATGTTATTTTTGTGTAAAAACTATTGATTTCTACATTCTTATATATATTTTAGACATGTCAATGTCTTATCATATAGATTTTGGACATGTCAATGTCTTATCATATACATTTTGGGACACGTAAATGCCTAATATAGTGAAATTTTGACTACATTTTGAGCTCATTTTTTTTGAGAAAATGACAAAAAATGTCAAAAATTACTTGTTTTCACCTCATTTTTGTAATATATGTATACTGGTGTAAAGGAATTCCAAAAATGAGGTGAAAACATGTAATTTTTGACGAGAGTGTTCTCTTTTTACGACATAGTTCTCGTTTGTTACGACTCGCTATTCTTTCCTTTGGGTTCTTCAAGGTCAGATAACTAAGCTACCTTTCCAGCCACATGATTGGAACAACCTAAATTAATATAGAAAAGATGCTCACCATCTTTACCTTGCTTGGATGTCATGTTCATGATAAATGGTGAATCTTCTTGAACTTGAGTATAGTTGTTCAAGTCTCTTCTTCCTCTGAAACCTCCTTCATAATTGTTGTTGTTGTAGCCTTGATTGTAGTTATGGTTGTAGTTCCCTCCTCCATTGTTGGACCTGCCTCTAGATTGTCCATAGCTACCTCTATGGAAGCCTCTTCCCCTTTGATTCCTTGTATTCTTGAAGCATTCTTCTGTGATGTGGTTGGTAAGACCAAAGGTGTTGCAAGGTGAATTGTTGTAGGAACTCCCCCTGCCTTGCTTTCCTCCTCTGCCCCTTCCTCTAGCACCTCTTCCTCTTCCTGCATAGTTAGCTTGAGAGGTACTAGCCTCTTCTTCATTCTTCTTGTTTTTACCTTTATCCTTAGCTTTATTCTTATCTGTATAAAGGGTAGAAGATTGGTTACCTCTAGAGTTGTCACCATTCTTGTTGAGCTTTGTCTCATGGGTGAAGAGTGCCCCATCAAGGTGTTGAGGTTAGCTATTTGCATATCCATGTAGACGTCCGTTGCTATGGTGAATGACTCACATTCGTCATCAGCTTTGATGCGATTAATGATCTGCCTTACTATGTGTTCTTCTTTTATCTCCTCTTCAATGCTTGCAAGCTGGTCAGCCACATCTTTCGTCTTGGTTACATAATCAACTACTCCTTGCTTTGATTGTTTCTTTAGAGTTGTAAATTCCATCCATAACTGATTCTTCTTAGCTCTTGTATTTGAGGAGAAATATGATGAGAGTACTTCCCAAGTCTCTTGTAATATGTGGCAACAAGAAATCAGAGATTGAGTTCAGTAGATAAGACTTGGTAAGAACATCCTTTGCACACCATGTGGTCAACCTTTCTTGCTCTTCCCTTGTAGGTTGATGCTTTCTCTTGAAGATTGGCATTTCTTCATCTCCTGAGATGTATCCATATAGACTTCTCCCTTGAAGGTAGGCTTGCATCCTTAGTGACCATGTTGAGTAGTTATTTCTATACAACTTGTCAACAAAGGATGGAAATCCATCTCCCATCTTTCTTGTTGTTGCTCTAAAACCATTGTTGGAAGAGATGGTGGATAGTCTTCAAGAGATGAAGTGGTGTTGCTAGATCCTACTTCACACCTGCTAAGAATGATTGTTGCATAGTATAGTGGGCCTATTTATCTAGATAATGATCACAAATAATCATGTATTTTTCTTGGAACATGGTCCACTAATCGATGGATCAAAACAGATAGGTTGGAGTTGATCCGAGATCAAGAAACTTGCTATTTTTGTTCCTACACCTATTCAGTGTTTTGAACAGTTCTCTAAGCATAGTAGCAATTGGTTTATTTTCTTTTGGGAAACTCTAATCAACTTAGTAAGCTATCAATCATGAGTGATTCCATAACAAGTGATGGACTGTTGGTGCATTTTACCCAAGCCTACATGCTTGATATATTTGATATTATCCTCATTTGTAAGTCACATGAGTAGTCATGTGAACATCTCTTGTAAAAGAGTACATTTTATCTCTTGTAAATGGAAAAAGAAAAAAGGAAAAGGATGGCTTACCTCATCCATGATGTAAAAGCAAATTCGTGGCTCCAACTACCAAAATCACGAATTTTTGAGCTGAGGGAATCTCTCCTAACTTTGGGGATCACTTTTAGGTGGAGCCATTCGAATTCGAATTCAAAACTCCCTCCAAGAATAGCTATAAAAAGAGCAAGAAGGAAGAGGCGATTAGCAAGCCTTGTATGTGACCACTTCATGTCATTTTGTAGAGATTGAAGAGCTTAATCCTTAGCTCTATCATTCTACTCCCATTGTGCAAAGATTCATTGCCAATGTGGTTGTAATCATATGTGAATCTATACATTTATTATCATCTACTTCTCTGTTTTGTTCTCTGCTATACTCACTCAGAGCAGTAACTTCAGAAGGTCATATCTCGAGTTCTACTAAACCTTTTTCAGTGATTTAACTTGCATTGAATAGCTTGTACTGTCTAATTTGTGCATATAAATTTTCAAGGTCATTGGATTAATACTTTTGGAGATATCTGCATTTTACTGCTTACTGGTCTATCTCTGTAGAGCCCCGAGAATTGTGGGAAAGTTCCAGAAATTGATGAAACTTGTTCTCAGTGCTCAGTCCATCATTTGAAGTGTTTTAACTTGGATTGGGAAGCTTGCTAAGTCTATTTGCTATGCCCAAAAGGAAGTTTTCTAATTCCTACCAGGTTGAGAGCACTGTTCATTTTTTCCAGCAGGTGTATGTCCAAAAATAGCAAGTTTTGGGAGCTAGTCATTTCGCAACTAGTCTGTCTTGACTTAAACTTTTGGGATACATGTTCCAAAGTACTTGGCTGATATTTTTGTGGATTTAGGAAGCTCAAAGGGTCTACTAATCAACTCTGAAGTCTCAGTTGGCTGGTGTGAAGCTGGTTGTAGCAGCACCTACTCATCTTTGGATTGCATCCACCATCTCTCTTCACATGGACTACATACAGAGAAAGATGTTTAGCAAATCATAAGACCATCCCTACAATTTTGGGGTTCAACAATCAACAGACTAGTGAGCAAAGATGTGTTAATATCTCGCGATCCTGAGAGGAAATGTTAATGAGACTTTGTAGGCATGTACTAGATATTATGATGAATCTAACATGCTTTAAACCATGACAAATTATTAACCATGCATTGAGAACAAGCTAGGAGAAGACCACTGCTCTGATGGAGTTATAACAGAGAAATGAAATGAGAATGTAATGATCATATATATATTAAATCATATACAAATACAATGTCATTGGCAATAATACATTTCTCAATGCGTGAGAGGTGAATGAGCTATGAGATAAGCTCTCACGTCACAATGAATCACACTCGAAATTATCTCATGGGCTCGAGATACACGTGGGTCCTTTTCATCCTCTTCTTGGAGCCAAAGTTTGAATTGAAATTCAAAGATCTACCTAAAAGGTGAATCCTAAAGTATAGGATAGATTCCTTCATCACTCAACAACCAAATGATTCGTGATTTTAGAGCTTCCTAACTCCATGTGGATGTGTACCACTTTTACAAAGGTAAATGTGAAGAGCTTTTTACAAGAGGTTGATCATATGAAGCTTTGTCAATAAATCAAGAATGAGCTAATCAATCAAGTATGTGGGCTCGGTTTTAATTGCACCAACAGCCCATACAGCTAATCACATTCTGAATAGGTCTTCCACAAAAACTTTGGAGTTCATCACACCTTATGAAGCTTCTTATGGGAAGAAACCCAATGCGAATTTCTTCAAAGTTTTTGGTTCCCCAGCTTATGTTCACATTGAGAAGAAGGATTATGGTAAGCTTGATGTAAAAGCCTTTAAAGTGGTCTTTATTGGTTATTCAATTGAAAGCAAAGGATGCAGATTCTATGTTCCAGATACAAATGATATTCTACTCTCATGCAATGCATATATTGTAGAAACTTAGATTTATGATAAGAAGGAAGAAATTCTAGAACTCATAAAAGCATATGAATATGCATTTTTCAGAAGGAATTGGGTTTCTTATATTGATTCATACAAGCGGGTGATGAACCTCCTCAACCCTAAGAGATGCACGTGAAGAGAGAATTTCATTACCTACATCAGTACCTAGTCCATCATCAGTACCTCTTGAAGTTTTGACTTATGAAGTAGGAGAAGGTTCTAGATTTCTAGAGGAAAGAGATGTTGGAGTTAGATATCTGCGGAAGCACGCGAACAACACAAGGAAGAAGAAGAAGCTTG